>JAXGGA010011391.1:0-42642 GCA_038373865.1 Uloborus plumipes
ATCGAAACCCAATGAAATTCTCATCGGCCGATAATCGGATTCGATGAGTTCTCATCGGGAATTGCTCCAATATGTCTCATCAGCCAAACAGAATCCGAACAGCAAAATCCGATGAGTTTTGCTTAAAATACGATGGGATTTGGAGCAATTTACAAGCAGTGCAGTCCCGTGCCGATGAGTTTAGGATCAATTTTGGATGCTCGGCTTATTTTTATCGGGAAAGTTGATCGGAAGGATATCGCTTTCTGATGAAAAGTAGCTCATCGAACATCATGCTCGGATACTCATCGGAACGATGTCATCGTGCGTTACGGGATCAGTTTACGGAGAGTTCAATGATCGGCCGAGCAAAATCTGATGAGTTGATGCTACTTAGGTACCTGACTATTTCAAAACGGACAATTAAACTAGAGCGCAAATTTAAGTTTGTAAGATAAGTTTTTTTAAAGCTGCTATGAATATCTTTCGTAATCTTTTGTTAAGCATTATGAAACGAGTGTTTGGTGTTTCACTACATTTTTTAAGTTCAAGGCCCATTAATATATGTATCTGAAGTGTTGTTGCTATTAAAGTAGCATATAACTAACTGCACATACACTAGCAAATAACATTACATACGCTTTACAACTCAAGAGAAAAGATGATGATTTACCTAGAATAAAATGTAAATAACACGTGGTAAACATTTTTATGCTTCTGAAAACCCAGTCGATGTAACCGCGACAAGATTTCATATTACACTAGCTGCGTGGCCCGGCGTTGCACGGGCTGTAATGTAGTGAAGGCAGTTTGAGAAAACTACTCGCCGCCAAGGCGGCTCGCCTTTAAAGTAGTGAGGAAAGTTTAAATAACCTACTCGCCGCCAAGGCGGCTCGCCTTTAAAGTAGCGAGGACAGTTTCAACAAACTACTCGCCACAAAGGCGACTCGCCTTTAAAGTAATGAGGAAAGTTTAAACAGTTTACTCGCCGTCAAGGTGGCTCGCCTTTACAGCAGCGAGGGAAGTTTCAATAAACTATTCGCCGCCAAGGCGGCTCTCCTTTAAAGTACCAAGGAAAGTTCCAACAAATTACTCCCCGCTAAAGCGGCTCGCTAAAAAGTTTTCCTGCATCGAAGAATCAATCGAATTATTTGCACATGCTTCCTCAAAAAAAAAAAAAAAAAAAGACGATGTCAAGTAGCGCATACTTAGCACTCTCCCTAAATAACAAATAAAATTCATTACCAAAAACAATTATTTCCAAATCGTTTTCTTCCTGTAAAATTAATTGCAAAATTCTAAACGAAAAAGTTCTTTTAATATTTGGATCGCAGCCAAAAAAAGTGCCTTCTAAAAACAGCAATTGCAATTTTATTTAAAAACACATTTTCAAAATGGTATACCAGTGAAAAAACATAAGTCATTAAGAATTAGAATAAAAACAATTGTTAGAACTTTGTTGTAACACGTATTCAAAATGACAATGGAAAGAAATAACACTCTTTAATTTTAAAAAGTTCAATAATTTAATTAACGTTTTAATTCAAAATGGCAACAGTAAGAAATAAAAGTCTTGGAATTTTAAATAGTTCAACAATTTAATTAACGCTTTAATTTAAAATGGCTACGGAAAGAAATAAAAGTCTTGGAATTTTACATAGTTCAATAATTTAATTAACGTTTTAATTCAAAATGGCGACGGTAAGAAATAAAAGTCTTGGAATTTAAAATAGTGCAATAATTTAATTAACGCTTTAATTTGAAATGGCGACTGAAAGAAATAAATGTCTTGGAATTTTAAATAGTTCAACAATTTAATTAACGTTTTAATTCAAAATGGCAACGGTAAGAAATAATTCTTGGAATTTAAAATAGTGCAATAATTTAATTAACACTTTAATTTAAAATGGCGACTGAAAGAAATAAATGTCTTGGAATTTTAAATAGTTAAATAATTTAGTTAACGTTTAATTCAAAATGGCAACGGTAAGAAATAAATGTCCTGGAATTTTAAAAAGTTCAATAATTTAATTAATGCTTTGATTTAAAATGGCAACGGTAAGAAATAAAAGTCTTGGCATTTAAAATAGTGCAATATTTAATTAACGCTTTAATTTAAAATGGCAACTGAAAGAAATAAATGTCATGGAATTTTAAAAGTGCAAATAATTTAATTAACGTTTTAATTAATACCTCAGCTAATTAACGTCGTACAATTACGCGGTTGGTCTTATTGTCTTCCTTAGAAAATTTCGAATCGAATGGTATTATGTTTAATTCTCTACGCTCAGCGGTTTTTGAGGAGTTCAAGCTTCAGACGGACAGACAGACAGACAGACAGACAGACAGACGCGGACAGATTTTAATAGTATTAATGGCTCATTCATTTCACTCTTTATGCCCTGACAGGACTCAGAAGTCCCGCTTATATTATTTTAACCCTACACTGCATGATTTTTTATTTTTCGTAGAAAAAAATATAAGTGTTTGTCAATGTAATAAGAAAACATGGAAAAATATTTAAAAAAATTTAACTCTAAATTTTCATTTCTTTCTAATTAAAAATAGTTTTGTTGCCAAATGGCTACACCATGCATTCAACAGATAAAAATGATTGTAAATGATAGTCTTGAAATTAGTTCTTTTTTGTAAAAAAATAGAGGGATTGAACATTTGGTGCACTGTACTCTTGTAATCCTTTACATTTTGACATTTTACATTATTTTTTTATATGTACTTGTACTTTCCGATGATCAATTCTGTCAAATCTGATGTCTTTTGGAGGCTCTCTCGCGCAAGCTTTCTTTCTTTTCTCTTTTTTTTTTTTTGGTTTGTAAATAGTTCCTCTGTAGCTAATGGTCTCTTTTTAATTCGCTTTTATTAATTTCACATGTGGGTTTGTTTGTATGTATGTATGTATGTAACTCTGAATAAAAGATAAAATTTACGTTCTTTGCAAACATAAAAGTAATATATTTAATATTATTTTTAATACTAAAAGCTAAACTGTATTGCATATTGATGTATTATAAGTACATGTAAACTTAAGTGCGGATATTCAGTAGTTTTGAAAATCAGAGGGAAACCCGTGATGATCACAGCGCATTCCAATGTAAAAGCGTATTTTTTATTTTTTTTTTTTTTTTCAAAACTATATTTTAAAATTATTAATGACTTTACTTGTCCGTGTAAGCACAGCGTTTGTGCTAACTGAAATCTAAAATGAACACGTTTTAAAGGCTTTTCCCTATTGATTTTTTGTTTGTTCACTCTGTTGAACATCAACTAAGCATTGATAATTGCGAGGTCTTATAAACGGTAGAACAGCCGAAAGTGCCACTTTTGGGTCCGCATGATTATATTATACCTTCCAAAAAGAGAAAGAAACGAGCGCAAAACATGAACAAAGCACATACTTCATGAACTACAGAGATGAATCGAAGTGTTCTCTGGATGCTTACTGCATGATGTTGCCAAATGGCTATAGACGTCTATTATGTTCTAGATTTTTTCCAAATAATTATTTTGATGTAAAACGCATCTTAAACGAAAGATAAATGTTTATTTTATTCATGTTATTTTTTTAAAAGACGAATAAAAATATTTCATTGTAAAAAATAATTTCAAAACATGGTAGTTTGAGTGATTTTAAAAGCTATCCATATGGATTCATTTAAGAGCATGTAACAGACCAGTGCTGCCATGTATGGAGGATAAATGGTGATAATTGCTTTAAATATACCCAATACTTGCTTTTTATGCATTGAGTTGCCTTATGACTACATTCTGCTATTCATAAGGAGGACAAATTGTCCATGTAGCCAATTGGCAACATCATGCAGTGTAGGGTTAATACTATGAATCCTATGTGCTGTAATCACGCTGAAGCTTTTAAGTACCACTCCTTGTATTTTGCTGAAAAGCCGACAGATGGTACCTGTGATCAGAAACAGTTTGCTTACTGACCCTAAGGCGTAAGGGGGCTTAGACCCTACTGATATTCAAAATTTTTGTAATTAATTTGGGACATGATGGGTTAAAACTACAAAAACATATGATACACCATGAAAAATATAGAAAATGAAATAAGAAAAATAGACATTTATGTCTCAGTTAATGCAATGCACCATGTTTTGTGCTATTATCATTATTATTTTTTATATCACGGAATCAAACATGAAATTCTTTTAAAAACCGGGTTTTCTAGAAAAACCAGAAAACGCCGTATGCCTTCCAACACAGCCCTGCATATATGCAAAATGACAGAAGTTGTTCCACAATATTCTAAAGCACAAAATCGTAACAATAAGCCTAAACCGTACTTCGAAATGATCATACAACTATTTCCAAAGCTACGAGAGATTGCTTTCTGCTTTTATGTTTTTCTTCCTTTTGAAGTTGGCTTGAAATGTGTATCTAGTGTATCACAAATTCCCAGTGGTAATGAAAGTTGATTGCAGAACAGGTATACTTTTCACAATTTCTGCAAGAGTCCAAAAGTAAATATTTGATGGCTTGTTCAAACTACTTCGAAAGCGTACTCTTACTTTCTTTCTAAGAACACTTTCATCTAAAGACAGAATTTCTCAAAGAAGGGATAAAATGTCAGCGTTGAATAAATACAATCCCAACTTTGTGTAGAGGTCCTTGTACTCCTTTCTCGGGATATTATTTCTGGGGTCGCGTATGCGGCATTTAGGAAAGTGATTTAGCTAATTAATTTAGCTCCCGATTAAACAAGGATTCAGGATTTAGAATATTTGGAATATGTATATAATCAAATTATAACATTAATTGAAGGGCTTGAGAGATGAAGGGGTTCAGTGACAAAACAGAAATTGCGAATAATTACAGTTCAAAGTTTTATTGTTGCAGCTTTTCTGTTTTCTGGTTTTGTCATTAGTGGGCGTATAAAATTGGTCTATTGACTTCTACTGTTTGATGTACCAATTTTTATTTGCTTAACTGTATCCATTGCTTACTATTGTCCAGAGTGTTCATTTTCTGAATTGTAACTTAGCCCCTTCATCCTCCAAGCCCTTTCATTATTTTTTAATATCTTTGATTGTCGATGAGTTCTTTAAAAATCTTGGCAAATGCTTATACACTGCTGAAAACAATTAGGGGAGCAAGCAAAAAAAATGAAGAAAACCGTGCAAAACAGCCACGGATTGGCATACAACGGATAGTACACGTGTATAAATGCGCAATACAGAAAAAAAGACATAAAAACTTTGGAATTAATCTTGAATTCTTTGAAAATGTGGAAAACACACGAGACGGTGATTTTGGGCACCATTTTGGTTATATGTATAAGATAAAAAAAAAGTACTGTTTAGACATGATGCATGAATTTTAATAAGACGTGTTGTCTCCATAAACAGCTAAAACTGTTGCACACCTGTTTGGCATGGATGCGATAAGGTTATGTGTCTGAATTTGGAGAGTACTGTTTCACTCCTTAAGAAGTGCATTCTCCATGTCTCGGACTGTAACAGGAGACCTTGGTCGCGCAGCAATGCATCGTCCGAGCATGGCCCAAACATGATTCATTGGATTCAGGTCAGTAGAGCACACTGGCCATTTCATACGCTGTATTTTTTCAGCTTCAAGCATGTTCTTTACCAGACGAGCGCTTTGCAGTCGAGCATTATCGTCTTGCAAAACAAAGAACTCTCCAAAAGCTCTAGCGTAAGGGATGACACGAGGTCTCAGTATCTCGTCTGCATACCTTTGGCCCGTCAAAGTGCCATTCCAAATGATATGTAGGTCGGTACGTCCGCCTATGCTGATTCCACCCCATACCATCCAACCAGCTGTATCGATACCTTTCACGAACGAATGCGGGGTTATTTCAAGTGCCCTTGTCCCTCCATACCAGAACAGGTCCGGTGTCACCCTCTAGACTGAATCGAGGCTCGTCTGTACACAGCACTTGGCTCCAATCATGTCGCTCCCAATCTCGATGTTCAGCAGTCAGTTTTCTTCGGGCCACACAATGGCGTGGGATCAACGAAATACAGATCATTGGCCTACGTGCATAGAGACATGCACGAAGGCACCCTCATGAAGCCCATTACGTACTGCGTGGCTGGACACTAGGGTGGAACGAAAAAAATAAATTTTTTATTTTCAATCTGCCTTAGTGCGGAAAAAATGCCTTTTCATGCAAATAAGGTATAAATAATATATGAAAAATATTGAAGCACGTCTTGAGGTGCCGCAAATAGGATAAAGTATTGTAGAAATGCGATTTTTGCTCTATTTTCAAGTTTTTTTCAAAAATTGTTATACTCATCTTTTTTCTTTAAATGCGGTCAAAAAAGTAACTATTACGCCAAAAAGGCCGCATATTTTTTTTTTTTTTTTTTTGATGTTTGGATTATTTCTTGAGGTGCCACAAAAACGAAGAAGTTTTGCAAAACGCACTTTTTGCTGATGGCACTAGCATCTGGGAGCATAAAACGTCAGGGCTATCCCTGATAAGACTTAGCAGTAGCGGATGTTTATAGGGGGCGTTAATGGGTAGCAGTGATATGTGTGTGAGTAGGGGCCGAGCTCAGATCAGGTGTCAATAAATTTTCCGAATTCACTTTTGTTCGCGTCTATCGTGTAACAGAGTAACGTAAAATATCGATAGTTGGTGAGCTATTTCAGCGTGGTGAGCTAAAACGGCTCATTCTAAGCAAGTGCAGACGTGACAACTGTCAGAAAGTCCTATTTTTGGACACTTTAGTGATTTGAGTGAAGTTTTACTATCTACTTAGGAAGAATTCATGAAAGGTCACTGTTTTATTAGGCACAACCTCAAAAATTGGTCAAGTCAATCTGGAAAGGATCCTTGTGTGAGTAAAATATCTAGACTTAAGTTTCTAAAATTGAACAAATTTGGTCAAAAGTTTCTATTCTAGTTATTTCTTACCAAAGAATTTGAGTAACGATAAAAATTGAAAGAAAAAGAACTGATTCAATCTTCGTTAAATTTAGAGAAGAATCTAAACGTTTATTTCTTGTTGGCTGCCTACAGGAGACTACAAGAGAAAAAACTTTGATACTTGCAGTTTGTATGAAAGAATAAAAGGTGCCAGCCTTAGAACAAAAGTTTCTAAAGCAGTTGAAAACAACCTTCATCTTTAAGAGAACATACGTGACTAAAGTACAGATCAGAAATATTTATTAAGTGTATCGCTATATCAATTGGGACCTCACTAGATTTATCTTCAAAAAACCTGGAAAACTTGCTCACTTCAAGTGACTTATATTTGCAAAGAGCATACTTCGATTGTACGTGGTAAATACAAATCAAACTGAAAAACTTTGTTAAAGTGTTTGCCCCTATGTGGATTAACATGAAGTTAAAATCTTCTTGTACTTGTGCACCCTTTTACACTTGTCTATTAAATATCTCTAATTTGTACTAAAGTTATATATGTTCTCTAAAAAAGGAAGGTTGTTTTCAAATGCTTTAGAAACTTTTTGTTTTAAGACTGGTACCTTCTTTTCTTTCATACAAACTGTAAGTATCAAAGTTTTTTCTCTTGTAGTCTCCTGCAGGCAGCAACAAGAAATAAACGTTTAGATTCTTCTCTAAATTTAACGAGGATCGAATCAGTTCTTTTACTTTTAATTTTTTATCGTTACTAAAATTCTTTGGTAAGAAATAACTAGAATAGAAACTTTTGACCAAATTTGTTCAATTTTAGAAACTTAAGTCTGAATATTTTACTCACACAAGGATCCTTTCCAGGTTGACTTGACCAATTTTTGAGGTTGTGCCTAATAAAACAGTGACCTTTCATGAATTCTTCCTAAGTAGATAGTAAAACTTCACTCAAATCACTAAAGTGTCCAAAAATAGGACTTTCTGACAGTTGTCACGTCTGCACTTGCTTAGAATGAGCCGTTTTAGCTCACCACGCTGAAATAGCTCACAAACTATCGATATTTTACGTTACTCCGTTACATGATAGACGCGAACAAAAGTGAATTCGGCAAAGGTATTGACACCTGATCTGAGCTTGGCCCCTACTCACACATATCTCTGCTACCCATTACCGCCCCCTATAAACATCCACTACTGCTACGTCTTATCAGGGATAGCCTTGACGTTTTATGCTCCCATATGCTAGTGCAATCAGCAAAAAGTGCGTTTTTGCAAAACTTCATCGTTTTTGGGGAACCTCAAGAAATCATCCAAACATCAAAAAAGAATACTATGTGACCTTTTTGGCGTAATAGTAACTTTTTTGAACGCATTTAAAGGAAAAAGATGAGTATAACAATTTTTGAAAAAAAAAAAAAAAAAAACTTGAAAATAGAGCAAAAATCGCATTTCTGCAATATTTTATCCTACTTGCGGCACTTCAAGACGTGCTTCAATATTTTTCATATTTTATTTATACCTTATTTACATGAAAAGGCAACTTTTCCGCACTAAGGCAAATTGAAAATCAAAAATTTATTTTTTTCGTTCCACCCTAGTGTGAGTGTAGGCGTGAGTGAGTGTTTGTGCGGCATGGATGCCTGCACCTGCAGGAGTAAAGATCGAGGATTCGTAACAGGGGCTGGTGAATCCGGCCCCTTATTTCAAGTTTTTCCAGGGGGAGGGTTCAAATGGTGCAAACACAATGTAATTTTAATGAAAAACAACAAAAACCACGCCCATTTATATGTAAATACATTGATTTCTCAAAGTCAGGGGGAGGGGGGTTGAATTATGACAGATGACGGTTTCCCGTGGCGTTTTTTTGGATCGCACGTCTCAATTTGTCGACAAATCCCGGAACGCACTTCACAGTTGATGGCGGGATCAACGATCTTCGCGGCCATTGTTCTTTGTATTCACGGACAATAATACGACTTCAGAATCAAATTAAATGGAGCTGTAGCTTCGCAATGAGTCAGTAGTTGTCACAGCAAGTTGTAAAACTGTGCTCCGAAGCGCCATTATTTAATGTATATTTTACATCAAGCTTTAATATTTAACGTTTCACCCCTCTGTTTTAGTGCTTGCTTCTTTATGTTTCGCAAAAAAAAAAAAAAAAATCTCTGCTGGACTTTAATGTAAGCGGCAATGGGCTTGCAGGTAGCTTCCTTGAAGTTTTTACCATGGGCAAATCCATGGCAGACAATGCTAGTTTAACTTCAGTGAGGTAACGAATAATTGAAAAAGAGCATATAAATGTCGGAAAATCTTTTACACACGATACATACTAATTAAATAAGGCACTAGTCTTTCCGGCTAGAAGAATATAATGAGAAATGCAACAAAATGAGAAAAACAAAAAATGAGCATTGTTAAGGGGGAAAATGATAATGTAAATTTACGCTCCCATATTTAAAGGTAATCCACTTTATCGATTGAAACGCGTACACGACGAAAAGAGAGAACAGCTAAATACTATTCATTCATTAAAGACGCTTGGGAGGTATAGAGAAAAAGATGTTTAATTTTAATTAAGATGATGTAATTAATACCTGACACTGATATATGGAAAAGGTGTGTTTGCAAAGTAATTAGCAGATTTTCGTTTTATTTGAATTTATGTTGGCAAATAAAGTATTTTATGGAAAAAAGAACTAATCTTGTAATCTTCAAACGACATTTTTTTCTTTATTGACTTGAGTATTGATAAATATATATGCTTACATTTTTTTCATTTTTTGTCAACAGTGAACATTTGAGAGATTAAAAATTCTGAAGCAATAGATGCTTGTTTTAAAATAAAAAAAAAGAAAAAAATTCTTAACGTGTTTATCACTTTCTCTGAAATTTATTAAATCATTCTACATGCATTTAATTCCTCATACTTTCGAGTTATAAACTTAGCTGAGAAAATGTTTGTCATGTGCTCTAGTTCATCAAGTCATTTGCATCTTTTTATAACCGTCTTTCTAAAAATAAATTTTAGATGGCATTTCTCAATATCACTGCTGTTTTGGGTTGAAAACATCTGATTATACGATGTTTCTGGAAGACTTATTTCGATCTTAGTTCGAAGAAAATCCAATGTACAGAGTAGAATCTAAAAATATCTGAACTCTTTGGTGACAAAATAAAATAAGCGTAGTAATATGTTTTGAATGCAATATTTATTTCAAAAGCATCCATTCAGTTAAATACAATGTTTTGAGCAGTCCACCAATTGTCTAAAGACTTTTTAAATTATATTTTTGGACTGTTCTTTAGCATATGTGTTATATAGCTTGAATGACTGGAACTTCATCGTAAGAAGCTCTTTTTGTTGCAGTTTTCAGTTTCGGGGACAGAAAATGAATTTGTGTCCTCGATCGTCCTCTACACTCGCCTGATTTTTTATCTTGCAACTATTTTGCGATCCTGAGACTGAAAACTGCAATGAAAGATGCTTTTTATGAACATATTCCAGCCATTTAACCCATTAATGCCTGAGTTTTTTTCTTCCAAAGATATTTTGTATACTAGTTACAAACAGTGTTTAATGGACAGGAAAAATAATAAAAAAATATTATGTAAAAAATAAATTTTTATTAAGTCCAAAGATCGTCCCTTAAAAGTTACGATCGACCCCAGAAGGTACATACTTTTTTTACTAAAATCGTATTCTGTCTACGATGTAATATTTAAAAAGACATTTTATAAGAAGAAATAAAATCAGCAATTGACATAAACTGGGAAGCTGGGAATAGCTTTGAAAACTTAACTTTTTTTCTTGAGATTGTGAACGATGTCATTTTTGATAAAGATCATATTAAAACTGCTATAGAACACACTTTACAATGGTTATGTGCTGCAATCTGTTAATAACGAATTGAAACAATACCAAGGTACTAATTGAACACGATTATTTGGTTGAAATGTTGTTCATTTGGGGGACATTCAGACCCTTTTTTGGGTCACACACACAGTGGCTAAAGAGTATTAACAAAACTGAAGAAAAAGTCCATGGATAAATTAGTTGACAGCTCAAAACGTTATATTGATTTCAAAAGATCCCATTTTTTTAAAAAAACTAGAGGGCTCCGGTCCCTGTTCGCTGCGATCACCAACCCCCGTTCGTCGCCTGCAGCGGCTACCTTACCGACTTTGGTGGCAGTGATAATCCAGAATAGTTTGGGTTACAAAACAGAAAATCCAGTTCCCTTCCCT
Source organism: Uloborus plumipes (assembly GCA_038373865.1). NCBI lineage: Eukaryota > Metazoa > Arthropoda > Arachnida > Araneae > Uloboridae > Uloborus > Uloborus plumipes. The sequence continues at coordinate 11,108 of JAXGGA010011391.1, forward strand.
CGCAGGAAAAAAAGTTACCTCAAACACGCAATGTAATTCATATGAAATCATTTAAGCAAGATAAAATACTAAAAGAATAATGACAACCTTTCTTAAATGTTAAAAAAGTAAAGAAAATATGCGATAAAAGCAATTGTGTATATTTTAAAGTTTACAAATACCTTTGTGCTATTGGTGTAGAGAAAATTACAGCGTTAAGGAGGCACAGATAAGCAGGGATACTGCAGACACGTGTTTCGAAGGAAACACGGTAAGGTAGCCGCTGCAGACGACGAACGGGGGTTGGCGAGCGACGCGAACAGACAGCGGAGCCCTCTAGTTTTCTTCTTTTTCTAGTAGACTTTTTCTTCAGTTTTGTTAATATTCTTAAGTCCCTGTGTCACGGCTGCTTTTGTCGGATGTCTGCGCATCCATAAGCTCAAATTTTTTTTGCATTGAAAAAGACGTTCCTTGTAACGCAGAAACACGTGTCTGCAGTATCCCTGCTTATTTGTGCCTCTTTAACATAACCTCTTTAACGTGCCTCTTTAACGTTGTAATTTTCTCTACATGTACATTTTGTTCAAGAAAGACAAGCAATAAACAGAACGAAGAGTTACCTTTATTTATTTATTTATTTATTTATTTATTTATTTTTGTCGAACGTTACCTTTTCGAAAAGATTTTGGAGCAGTTTGGTCTAATGGTAATGTAATTTTGCTCGAGGTGAGCCTTGAATAATGGCTCAATTTGAATCACTTATATCTCCTGTTATAAATATTGGCGAGAAATGGAACAAACATCTTTTTCAGAAAAAACAACTTTTTCCAAAGACATATAATATTAGGGGGTGGGTTGATATTTTTGTCCCCCAATGTGGTGAAGTATGAAATTTACGCTTAAAAAATTGATTAAAAAAATAATTCGAAATGACGAAAAATGACTCCAAGGTGCAAATCTACGGAGCTCCAACTAATTTTGTACCAAATTTCAAGTCTGTAGGTGCTATGGAGTCGCCTGGAAGTCGCCTATGAAGTCCGTCATTTAGGGGGCTCAATTGCCCACCCTGGATTTACGAAATCAATATTTTAATATATGAGTGAGCGTGGTTTTGTTGTTTTTCCATGAAATTTACATTTGGTTTCCACCCTTTGACCCCCCATGGAAAAACTTGAAATGACGGGCCTGGCCTGATGGCAGGCCAGCCATAAAAATCCCTTCACAATATCTTTCAGCTTACGTTTTTTTAAATATACAGAGATAGATATAGCTTTAAAACATATTACCCCGTTTATTTTATTCTGTCACTAAAAAGTTCGGTTAGTTTTAGATCATACCATGTAGAAACAAAAAGGCAGCACAAATGTCCTGGTTGAACAATAGGAGCAAAGGACAGAAAATTTGAGCGATGGAAAGAAATAGACTTTTAACGAAAAGATGATTTTTCTGCTAGATCCAATTAAACTTGATGATGTGAAGAAATAGATTTTTAACTAAATGATTCTTTTCCTGGCTAGATCCAATTAAACTTGATGATGTGAAGAAATAGATTTTTAACTAAATGATTCTTTTCCTGGCTAGATCCAATTAAACTTGATGAATCGACACATTTTTAAATAGTTTGATCGCTGAATGTTGTATGTAAATTATTAAAGTAGGGGAATGTGGGGCAAAGTGAAATAGCTAAGATAACTTGCCTGTTTCAAAAGGAAAAAATTGAAAATTTGTTCTCAAAATTATTGTATATAAAGAAAGAATGATGTATTTTGTAGTACAATTCTCGCTTAAATATTATTTTTTGTTTTTGGCAGTTATTTTGCACCTAAAAAAGGGTAAAAAATTTGCACCTCAAAAAACCGGGAGGCAAATTAGAAAATGAAATACTTTTGTGATGAAAAATTTTTTATTTTTAGTGAAAAATAAATGAATAAATAAATTATTGAAGAAATGAATTAATATGTGAGAAAACACAAATGAGTAAATAAAATAGAAAATGAAAGAGAATAAGTGAATGAATGAATAAATAAGTGAATTAATTAGTAAAAGAATGTAAATAAATCAAGAAATGAAGAAATAGCTCTGTAATTTAATAAATGAATGAATATGTAAACGAAATAAACTATATATTTTCTTTGTCCACTTTTCTTCTTGTTCACATGACAACTTGCATTCAAAGTTTAAAACCAAAACATGCCGAATATAAACTACATGAGTAAAGCACTGGCTATGAGTTGACCTCAATTAATACTTAAAATAGTAGTTACAAGAGTTTTATCATTTTATAAAAGCAAGAAATGTTTTTGAAAAGCCACGAATATTACAATAAGTGTATCAACTTTTGAAATTGACTTGTATACATTTTTTCGTTGACCGTTAAAGTTATTTACTTTTTGACAGGAATCAACTATGTGTTTAGGAACTTTGTTGAAATATTGCTTGATAAATAGCTCTGCAAACTGTGGAAATGTATAACCATTTCACTTTTCCCTACATCCCTCCCACTTATTAAACTAAAAAAAAATGTTGTGACACATGGCTTAATATGAAAACCAATTCGTACATTTAAGACAGCGTGGGCGTTGCGTAAGACACGATAGCAAAAACACAAGTAATAAAAGTGAGAACTAGAACAAATCAATAGAGGAACACAAGATACTTATAAAAAATATAATTAAACGTGCAATCAAAGAAACATAAGAAATGTAGTCTTTACAAAGATTTCATATTAGTTCTGGCTCTCTATTAGTTTTTTTTCCCCTCCATGTTTCTAAGATTATTTGTCAAGTTTTGTGTATATAAGATGTTCTGCATTCAAAAGGCCCAAATTATGTGTTTGGCATAAACCAGATGGAAGGATGCGTATGTTATGTTTTGCCATGCGATCTTCTCTGGTTTTTAGTCTCTTTTCGGGGCTTATGACAAAACTTTTTCCAAGTTTCTTGAGTGTTAGTCCAGTTTTACCTGAACAGTTTTTGCCCATCATCCACTCATATTTTGCGACATACAATTCGAAGTATGAAGAAAATGGGCACATTCACATGTATATTGGTAGTGTTTCCTAGTTTTCAAAAATATTTCAAAAATAAGGACTAATGACTACAAGAGAGAGGTTGAATTTTGAATAACTTAGCGTAATTCACAGTATTAGGCAGTAATAGGAGCATCAATAATTACCGAATGCAACTTACCAAGCATTTCTGGTGGAAATACCTCTTATAACCAGTGTGTAAATAGTTTCTTCAGACAGGTGTTCAAATGTACCAAGAACAGATTTCGTCATTCGCCAATCGTTAAAACGCCACTTGTGTCTGATGGATACGTTGATCGGATTCCGCATTAAAAAAAAAAAGTGGCTGTTGCTATTCAAAAATTTTGAAATTCTCTCACTGTAACGATAACCGTCAACTATTTGTTGCTTAAATTCATCAACCTGCAGCGCATATCTTCAAATAACCGTGTCTTAAATTTTGGTTCGTTTGGGTTCTCACTGTAGATCGCTAGTACCCTATATTGGGGCTGAAGAATTTTTGAAACACCCTGTACATAGTATTGTAACGAGTCCGTAGCACCTTCAACTTTCTTAAACAAGCATTCTAATCTTGAGGAAGTAACTATAAATTTATTTACAAGTATGTACACTTATTTACAATAGGAGCAGGAAACAATTGCTAAACATCCAGCAATTAGGTAGCAAACAGTACACTGTACTCTCAACAGTAACTCAGCACCACGTATCTAACGTGAACAGTAATTAAGAAATTACAAAAGCAAAACAAACATTCGCCCAAAGCGAATAAAAACGAACCTCTCAGAAATCAAATCTGAAAAGAACTAACTGACTGTGTTCAAGGCCAGCTATTTATACTCGAGAACGAAGTTTCGACAATATTCTAGCAAAATCCCGTTCATTCATAACTTAAGATAATCCATTCAAGAAAACTCTAGAAATAAAAAGAAAAAAAACCACTCCGAGCGAAAATGTCTTCATGCTTATTAAAGTTAGGGTAAGTGCAAAAACTACAAAATGTTACGGGGCCGGTATACCAATGGTAAAAGTGATATCTTCAGATACTTTTGCAACATGTCGCCAGATAAAACCAAAACTAGTAAAAATTATGCAAGGCAGGAAAAACAACAACTATTTACAAGATTTGTAACATTATGTTGAGAGAATTGTGAATTTTCCTCTGGTTCAATATTTACATTTCACTAAATGGCAAAAATGGCACTGGTAATATTTAATTCAATAGTGTTTTCCACAAAAAAATCAACAAAAAATTGTTTTTATTTATATCTCGTGTTTTATATAGCAAATTTGGGAAAAAAATTGTTCCTCTTTATTCTTTAAAATAAATGAGATAGTTTTATCAATGAGAAACAAATCAAGGAAGAAGGAAAATATTTAATGTAATATACCGGGAATAATGTTTTTTTTTTTCATTCCTCTTTCTTAGATTCAAAACAACTTTACTTTTTAGATGCATAAAAACGTCAAAAAGTTTGTTACATCTGAAAGTCTTTACGAACAATAAATACATTCCAAACAATTTTTTTTTCTCTCAAAACATTTATTCATGTTGGAAAACAACATTTTAAAAGAAAGTTCGCCTAGTATAAGTTTGACTTTCAAAAGTCTTTTGTCAGAGACATACATTTACGTTTTTTGAAAAACGATTCTTTCTTGGAAAATTCTTTTTTCAAAGCTACTAAATTAGAATGTAAGTTTTTATAAAAACTTCGTTTCTTAAGGAACCGTAAGCAATGTGTATCTCAAACTTTAATGATTGATAAAAAAAACATCATTAACTAGGGTATTTAAACACTTGTTTTTGCATTCTTTTATGTTTGATTGGTGTTATTTCATTTAGCACGTTGAAAGAATTTTTTTCAATTTAAAACAAGAAAAGAAATGTAGACAGTAGCAATTTTATATATTCTTAACAAGTTGTCACTAAATGTTCTTGTACATACATTTTGACAATATTTTAATTTTGTAAATTCATCGTTGTTTTGGCAAAACTTTTCCATTTAAAATACATGGTCCTAAACGTAGAGTTTCATAGATTCTATATGATAACTAATTGTTTTATTTGCAATGAGTTACCACCCATAAGCCAGGACAAGGCAGAACTGAAGCAAATACATCCGCAACTCTGTCATGACATCTTGAGACTACAGTTTTATCCTTATTCTGGACTAATCTGTTAGGAATAACCAATAAGATTACATTTGCTGTAATTGCTTTATGTCGTAATGTCATAGAACATACTCATTGATGTACATAAAAAATTTCAACGAAATATTGAAATGATATGTTTGTGTAGCAATTTTTTTGCATGCAAATGATTTCGCAAATTTTTCTAATAAAATTAACGAAAATAGAAAAAAAGGGAAAATGAGGGGGGTGGGGGGTTGGCACTTGAAAAAAAAAATCAGAGTAGGAGGATGAGTAAAGTCGAAACTTAATTCGCTTTTTTTTGAGCCTAGCCAGCCAAAGTAAAGGTTAAAAAATATGCTTTTTAGCCTACTTTCCCGTTGAAAATAAAAGCAAGAGTAAAAAGCAATAAAAGTGGCTTAATGCATCTAAAAAATATCGCCAAGTCCAAAAAATATCACCAAGTCAAAAAAATATCGCCAAATCCAAACAAAAGTCAAAAAGAAATAAAAAAGAAAATGAATATTGAAGAATTAAAAATTGGAAAGTATGGTATTGAGATGGGGAATTTTTGCGTCTGTCGGTCTGTCTGTCTGCCCCCTAATAACTTTTGAATGAACATTCCGATTTGAAGTTTTTTTTGTTGGAAAGATCTCGGCGAGTACAACTCATTCCCATATTTGATTTTTTGATTTGAACAATTTTTGGTTCAACTTTGAGCCATTCAAACCACCGGTCCCGCGATACTAACTTTTTAATGAACAGTCCGATTTGAACAAACTTTTTTTTGTTGGAAAGATCTTATCAAGGATACTTCATTCCCGTATTTACATTTTCGATTTGAACAATTTTTTGTTCAACATTGAACCGTTCAAACAAGCTCCCTTCAAACAAGCCACTAATAACTGTTGTAACTCCAGTTAAGCCACTTCCTAAAAACTATAACGTCAAACATTTAGGTAGTGATATTGTGAAAATGAATCTGGCAACAGATAAGAATCGGGAAAATGTTTTTGTTCTTTCGATAAAGTGGACCTTGAAAATAAGTGGATGTAAAACAGTTACGAAAATATTGGCTGTAAGATTTAATTAAGTTTTAAGTGTCCTTTCAAGTATTAATAAATGTTTTTATAAGAAAATAATAATCCCGGCTCCAGTTTCTACAAATGCGGCGTCCGTGAGAGTGAGTAGAACCTAAAACTTGATATTTAACTGTGAAAAGTTCCGCCATTTAAGAACTGAAGCGCAATGTCGGATCATACAAGCTAATGACTGTCCTGGAAAAATAAATTTCGCTGATGTGATTTACGTTCCAACGGCTATTTCATTAGTGGATTTTTATACAGTACGCATATTTATATTGAACTAATAAGATGACTGATACGAAAGAGACTGAAGCTGAGGTAATACCAGAGATGGAAACAGCTGCAGTGACAAATTTACGAAAGGAAAGGACAAATCTAAGAAGATTATTTACTGCACCAGAAAACAGTTTTTCGCGCTTCACGAAAAAAAAAGAAGTCGATAGTGTCTTAGTGCAGTTTCAGAAAGTTACAGAAAAGGCAGATCGCTTGTTTAAAGTTGATGAAGCACTTAAAGATTTCATAACGTTTTCCGATGCCGACTATGACGCAATGGAGTCATACAGAGATCGCTTTATAGAAGTAAGAGTTTTATACGAAAGACATTATGCGAAAGATGATCTAATTTCTAATAATTCGAGCAGAAAATCTGCTGAAAATTTAAAGCTGCCGAAGTTGAAACTTAGGGAATTCGATTTGTCTCCAAAAAATTGGGTTGCGTTCTGGGGACAATTTGGCCGAATAAATGAAGATGAAGATCTAAGAGAAGAAGACAAATTTCAATACCTAATAAATTCATTAAAAATTAAAACCAAAGCCAGAGACATTGTTGATAGTTACCCACCTTCAAAAGAAAACTACGAAAAAGCTGTAAATCATCTAAAATCTAGATTTGGAAGAGATGATTTCATAATTGAAGTATACGTCCGAAATCTTCTATCATTGGTAAACAGCAGGTCCAATATTAAATTATCAGAACTATACGACAAGCTTGGATCTTATTTACGAGTATTAGAGACATTAGGTGTAACTACGCAAAATTATGCAGCGATGTTGTTTCCAGTAATGGAGTCCTGCCTACCAGTGGACACTCTCAAAGCGTGGGACAGGTACAGATTGAACCGCGATGAATCAACTTCAAAGAAACAAGAACATCTTCTGGAAGATTTGATGACCTTCTTGGGTCATGAAGTAGAAGGCGAAGAACACCGCGCCCTCGCTCAGATAGGGTTCAATTCCGATGGCAATACAAAGAAGCAAGCCAAAGTTACGTTCTTGGAAGAGAAAAATCACGTTCCATTCGCATCAGCACTTATCTCCACATCACCAGATAAATCACTATGCATTTTTTGCGAGGGGAAGCATAAGAGTAGTGACTGTATAAAAGCAAAAAATGTGTCACTAAATGATATGAAGTCTACTGTCATGAAGAAAAACTGTTGTCTAGTATGTTTAAGATATGGACATTTTGCAAATAAATGCAAAAGCTCCGTACGGTGCATTATTTGCAATCGAATGCATTATGCACTGCTGTGTCCAGATTTAAGCAAGCATCAAACAACATCCAAAACTGAAGGGAATTCGAACTCTCTCATTTCGGTTGAAGGCACTACGAATGTAGTATACTTAAAAACTCTAATTGTACGAGTATATAATAAAAATAAGGTAGAATATGTAAGGGCTCTTCTGGATGACGGATCTCACAGATCTTACATCGAAGAAAGTCTAGCTGTTGAGCTCGATCTATCGCCTTCAGGAGAGGAGTTAATTACGCAAGGACTGTTTGGTGGAGGAGTCACAGCAGAAGCTAAGCATAGACGTTACGATGTACAAGTTAAGAGTGTGTTCAACAAATTTTCCTGTAAGATACCTGTTCTCGACCAGGCAGAAATTTGTACAACTTTGCCTAACGTTCAAGATCCTGCCTTAATTTCGGAACTAGCTTCTCGAGGCATTAAATTAAGTGATGCTGGAAAACAAGTGTACCCCATCAGAATGCTTTTGGGAGCTGATACGCTTGGTAGAATTATGACTGGTAGAATAGAAATTCTTCCATCTGGAATAGCAGCAATGGAAACAAAATTTGGATGGTGCATTTTAGGATCAAAGAAAAGAAAAAATGTTATGAACATGGTATCTTTAACCTTACAGAACTCTCAACTTCCAAAACTCTGGGACTTGGAAACGCTAGGAATATCCGATCCCATTGAAAGAAAAAGTTCGATGCAGATTGAAGAAGACACCTTACTGCATTTTAAGGAAACAATTACTACAAATGATGAGGGTCGTTACGAAGTGTCTTTGCCGTGGCTTTCAGGACATCCTTCTCTGTCGGACAATTACAATATCGTAGAATCGAAATTAAAAAGTGTTACGAAACGAATCAAAAGAGAGAAGGTTTCTGACTCATATTGCCAAGTTTTTCGTCAATGGGAAGAAGACCATATCATTGAGACTGTTTCTACCTCTGATGCTCACACCTTTGGCCATTACCTACCACACAGACCAGTTCTCAAACCAGATTCTAACACGACCAAAGTTAGACCGGTCTTTGACGCATCAGTTAAAAATCCCGGTTCAGCCTCTTTGAATGATTGCCTCAGTGTAGGTCCTAGTTTAATACAGAAAATTCCAGCATTGTTGACAAACTTCCGATACGGTGTCATTGGGGTTACGGCTGATATCAGGCAAGCATTTCTTCAGATCAGCATTCGTCCAGAGAATAGGAATGTTCTCAGATTTTTATGGTGGGAGGATGAGAGCTGTAGTAAGATAAAAATCTTCGAACACTGCCGAGTGGTCTTCGGTCTTACGAGTAGTCCATTTTTGCTCAATGCCACTCTTGGGCATCATTTAAGCTTGGAAAAATACCAAAACGAAGAACTGGATACAACAGTCGAAAAATTGAAGAACGGGTTCTATGTCGATAACCTCATTACGAGTGTGAATACTGATGAAGAATTACGTCAACTGATCACACAGTCAAAAGACATTATGAAAGAAGCTAAGTTTGATTTACGTTGTTGGGCCTATAATGGAATGGAAGAAGAAAATCAAAACATACTGGGCTTAAAATGGAACATACCGAAAGATGAGCTTTCATGCGTGAGTCCGAAAGTTTGTAGTGATCACGGTAAAATAACAAATAGAAGTTTATTGGCCCTAGTGAACAGTATATACGACCCCATAGGTTTCACTTGTCCTGCTACACTATTGCCTAAAATGTTGTTGCAAGAAACGTGGCGGCGCAAAATTGACTGGGATGAAATTGTTCCTGCAGATATACAAAGAAAATACTTGAAATGGATCGAAGATATTGATCTTATGAAACAATGTAGTATTCCACGACGAATTTTCCGTGGGAATCCTGATTTAGCTTCTCTACATGTTTTTACAGATGCATCTATTTGTGCATTCGCAGCGTGTGCGTTTTTGCGTTGCGAGGATGAAGAGGGAGTATCTGTACAGTTGGTGTGTGCAAAGGCAAGAGTAGCTCCCATGAACTCTCCAACAATTCCGCGTCTTGAGTTGTTAGCTGCAGCGATTGGAGCTCGATTGTCGAATTCCATTTTAGAAGCTCTCAAGATGCCATTGAAAACGTATTACTGGACAGATTCCATGGTTGTATTCTGTTGGATTACGCGGAAAGAGCCGTGAACACTTTTGTCGGAAATAGAGTAAAAGAAATACGAGATCTGACAGACATTAAAGCTTGGAGGCATGTGCCAGGCGATATGAACCCTTGTGATTTGCCATCCCGATCTTGTAACTGGAGGCAGCTAATGCAATCAAAGTGGTGGGAGGGACCACACTGGTTAAAACAGCCGCAAGAGCTTTGGCCACAAGCAGAAATTCTATATCCTGAAGAAGCTTTGTCAGAGTGCAAGAAAACTATAAGTGCTTCTGTAAACTTCACTATCGATGAAAAGTTCAGTAATAGACTTTTGTACTTTTCTCAGTATACCAAACTTTTACGTATGACTGCTTGGATCATAAGATTTTCCCATAACGCAAGTAAGAAATACCCTAAGATTATCGGTGAACTTACAAACACAGAGCTTTATGTGGCAGAGAAGGCAATTATAAGTTTGATACAACGTGAATGGCCATCTGATGTGAGAAAAAAATACTCAGAAACAATACAGTTTTTTGAGGATGATGGCATCCTAAGAGTCAAAACTAGACTCATACTAAGTGATGACGATGAGCAATTTCAGAAACCTATAGTACTTCCAGATCATGTTATCGTACGAAGAATGATAGAACACACTCATCAAGTTTTAAAGCACGGAGGAATGTTAGTGACATTGGCATTTTTACGACAACGCTTCTGGATCCCTAAGGGTCGAAAGGTGGTACGAGAAGTAATTCGTCAATGTTTTCAGTGTAGAAAGATCTCGACAAAACCTGTGATTCCTGAACCATCACCTTTGCCTCCAGACCGAATTCATAGAGTAGCAAGTTTCCAGGTCTCAGGAGTTGATCTCGCGGGCCCTGTGTTCCTTCGAAGTGGGCAAAAGGCATGGATTGTACTGTTCACATGCGCTGTCTACAGAGCGGTTCATTTTGAATTGGTTACATATCTTTCAACTGAAAGTTTTATGCAAGCCTTACGACGCTTTTTTGCACGGAGAGGTCGTTCTTCAATCATGTACTCGGATAACGGCACTAACTTCACAGGAACTGCTCGGGCCCTCAAGGCGATTGATTGGTCTTCAGTTCAAAGTGAATGTGCCATTGAACAGATCCAGTGGCGCTTTAATCCACCTTCCGCACCTTGGTATGGCGGATGGTGGGAGCGAATGGTCCGAGTACTGAAGGAGCTCCTACGGAAAAGTTTGAAAAGAGCATGCGTAGTAGACCCCTTACGTATTTGTCTGATGACCCGAATGAATTACAACCGTTGACACCTGCACATTTCATTCAAGATCTCCGTGAAGGAGATACAGTGGATTTGGACGTGGTGGATTCTCGCCATCTTCTAAAACGTATACGATACGTCCAGTTATTAAGACAAAATTTACGGCAACGTTTTCTAAAGGAATATTTGGGAGAGTTGGTGCGGCATCCCAAAGTCCCTTCCAATGGAAGGAAAATATCCGTAGGCGAAATCGTTCTAGTGCAAGCTAACAATTCTAATAGAATAACTTGGCCACTAGCTAGAGTGATCGAGTTATACACAGGAAAGGACTCAGTTCAACGAATTGCTAAGGTACATACTGCGAGTGGAGAAATTATTCGGCCCCTCCAGAGAATATACCCGTTAGAATTGACTTTCGATGAAGCTGCTAAATTTCCAGGCTACTATAAGAAGATTACCGAGGAAGAGCGAGTGGACAGAAGGGTTACGAAACCAGACTTGGCTGTTTCTAAAAGCCCCTCTCCAGTTCCAGTGATAGTTCAGAAGACTAGATGTGGAAGAAACGTGAAGGCTCCAACTAGACTGAACTATTCAAAGTGATTAAGATTTGTGTTGCACAATCATGCAACACAAAGGTGGGAGTATGTTGTAACTCCAGTTAAGTCACTTCCTAAAAACTATAACGTCAAACATTTAGGTAGTGATATTGTGAAAATGAATCTGGCAACAGATAAGAATCGGGAAAATGTTTTTGTTCTTTCGATAAAGTGGACCTTGAAAATAAGTGGATGTAAAACAGTTACGAAAATATTGGCTGTAAGATTTAATTAAGTTTTAAGTGTCCTTTCAAGTATTAATAAAAGTTTTTATAATAAAACTAGCGGTACCCGCACGGCTTTGCCCGTGGTATAAAATTAAAAATTCATTTGTAAAAAATTGATATAGCAGAAAAAATACTCTATTTTAGTTATTCAACTGTAATTCTTTTAAAGAATGATATAAAAATTTGGCATGGACCCCACACTACTTCCTTTTACGTGTAAATTTCTTAGTAGATGCCTTAAATGCTAAAATAGTGCTTGGAGTGAGCAAGATAACAATTCAAACATTTACATCCCTAGTTTGCCACAAAACAATGCAAAAAAATGTTTTTCATTGATTAATCTCCTAAACATCGCCGATTTTAACATCATTCAGTGGATTTTTCGCAAAATATCGCCAATAGCGCCAAATTGAACCAAAATAAAAAACTAATTTTTTTCCCCAAATTTGCCGCCAACTTGGCGATATGTCGCCAAATTGGCGTCAAACACTTGGCGACTAAAAGCTTGGCTATATTTCGCCAAGTGGTCGCGCCAATTCATATCACTTTTGTCTGCATTGAAATTAACACTGATTTACCCCATAAAAGGGGTAAAAACCCCCTTGGGGGACAAAAATAAGCCAAAAGAGAAAATAAGAACAATTTTGCTGCTCACAGAAATCTTACCAAAGTTTAAAAGAAGAAGAAAGTTTTCTTTCCTACCTCCAAAAACAAAATAATAGAAATTTCGTGCATTATTCTTCACCATGATAATAAAAACAATAAACATCGACAAACATCAACCAGCAAATGATAAATTAAAATCCAAACTCGTTCACTCAAGCCATTTACTGCAATTTATATTGAAATTAAAAAAAAGGAAATAAAATATGTTTTGCCAGACGATAAATTTAGAATAGTTTACTATCATGTTGTTTCTTTTTTGACCTCATTTAGTTAAACAATGTTTCCCTCTTCTACACAACTCGTCAGATAGCCAAAATATCTCTAAACTCACAACAATGATACGTGTCAGTTTCTTCCTTCTCTACCTTTTTTAAAGAATGGACTCGATTTCTCATTTGATTGACAGGTGCCATCTTATCACGATTTTATTATATTTCATTTGACTAATTTTAATAAGGCTTGGAGTTTGGATTGCTACAAAAACAAATACATTTTTAAAATTATTAATGGAAAAAGAACGAAACAAATAAACGAAATAAAAACGTAACCATGGTAACAACATTAAAAGTTGATTTCCGTTGATAAAATAATTCATTTCATTAACCATTTTAGAATCGTTTGGCTTGCTTTACTGAAGATAAGCCTTAAATTCCGGGATTCTAAAAACAATTGTTACAGCTCTCCTGGTGATTGTAGAAACTTCGAAAAAACATCATTTTGTGCAGAAAATTTCAAGCTTTCGAATGACATAAGACTTGAAAATGTGTATGGAATATTTCTTCCCTATTTTATCGAATTTCCGCTAAGAATTCGAATAGAAAAAGAACGAAATGGAATGTTCGAAAAATCGCTTCGAGGTGCAAAACTACATGCTGCAAACTAATTTTGTGCCAAGTGGCATGAAAATCGACCGAACGGTTTTGGCGCTACGCGCGTAACAGACAGAAAGAAAGAAAGACAGACAAACCTTCAGCTTTATTATTAGTATATATATATATATATATATATATATATATATATATATATATATATATATATATATATATATATATATATATATATATATAGAGAGAGAGAGAGAGAGAGAGAGAGAGATAATAATACCGGCTCCAGTTTCTACATAACTTTTGAGTAAACAGAGCGATTTAAACAAACTTTTTTTTTGTTCGAAGGATCTCAGCAAGGATAATTTATTACCATATTTAAATTTTGAACATTTTTTCGTTCAACATTGAACCGTTCAAGCAACCTTTCTCCACCTAATAACTTTTAAGTGAACAAACCGAATTGAATAAACTTTTTTTTGTTCGAAAGATCTCGGCCAGTACAGCACATTCCCATATTTGATTTTTTGATTTCAACAATTTTTGGTTCAACTGTGAGCCGTTCAAACAACCGGTCCCAGGATACTAACTTTTTAATGAACAGCCCGATTTGAACAAACTTTTTTTTTGTTGGAAAGACCTTATCAAGGATACTTCATTACCATAATTAAATTTTGAAAATTTTTTCGTTCAACATTGAACCTTTCAAGCAATCTTTCCCCACCTAATAACTTTTAAGTGAACCGTCCGAATTGAATAAACTTTTTTTTTGTTCGAAAGATCTCGGAGATTCTCATTCCCATAGTTCGCTCTTTGATTCTAACCATTTTTCGTTCACCGTTGAACCGTTCAGAAAAAAACGTAACATTAGCGCCTACGGGGAAATTTAAGTTAAATGTAGATCCTGAGCTTAAAGGCGGATTTCCTTCAAACTAATTTTGTAAGGAAGTGGTTTTGATTAATAATGCATGTAAAGTACTATTCTGGATAGTCTTCTGTGAGTACTGATTCCGACTTCGACTCCGTAAACATGGTGGAAATGCAGGCTCAGAAAAAAAAATGACTGATTGTGCAGACGATTTTTTGTTTATTTATTTATCTGTTTTGTTTTTATTATTATTATTTATTTTTAGCAGACGATTTTTTTTGTAACAAAAATGTTTCATTCGCGAGAGCATTTTATTCTTTATTTATATTTAACAACTGGCGACGGATTAAAAATGAAATTCGAGACATTTTATTAACGAACGAGTTTTTTTCCTTTCTGTGTATGTTCTTTGTACTTTTATTTATTTATTGAGAACGATTGAGGAATTTTTCTACGGAAGAACTATAACAGTTACATTCTCTAAAAGGTGCGAAAAAACTTTATTTATTCGTTTATTTACTTTTTACGTGTCTATTTCATCTGATGAGATTGGTATATTTTGCATTTAGAAATCAGCTTTAAGTGCTAAAAAGGTATGTTTGACATAATTTTCAGTCTCAGATAATCAAGATAATATTCATCAGATGCTAGAATGCCGGTGTCGATGTACGGGAAAGTAGGCTCGTTTAGTTCTTGACAGAACTTCTTGTTACGTTTTTATTCTATTGAACTTCTGAGGATTAGGCTAACTTTCACTGCATAATGAAAATTCGGAAAGAATGAATCAAATATTTCTTTATTGCTAGCATGGTTTGAAAATTAGCACCTCAGTTCCATATTAAACCACGCTTAGTTACATAATTTAAGACCACGTTTGGTTTGTGCCAAACGTGGTCTTAAATTATGGTTTGTTGTTTCTAATAGTGCAATATTCACCATGCAAAAATAACTAAACAAAAAAACTTAAATAAAATAAATACACAAATAAAAATTAAACCTGATCAACTAGCCAACTTCAGTTGGAGCGAATGTTAAATATTTAGAAAAATTCGCTTTACATTTATGAATAAATATTAGCTAAAATTGTAAATTACGTTTTTGTTCTAGAAAATATTTCGCATCGTTAACTAACTTCTTTTTCCTCAGGAATGTCTAACAAAGGATAACAATGTGCAGAAATAGCAACATTTAATTACGGTACTAGCTGCCAGGGCAGCTAGATTAGCTTCCTGCGGCATGTTGATGCATAACGTCTCCCCTCTCTAACTTTTACCTCATTCTGAAGTTATATTATTTGATATAATTTAATGTTCATTCGATTTCAAGACATACCACGCACGTGGCCCGGCGTTGCACGGGCACTTCGTGCCCTGAAAGTAGTGAGAAAAAAATTTCAAGAAAGTACTCCCCGCCAAGGCGGCTCGTTACAGGCGCTTCACGCCTTTACTTTTTTCCTATATAAAAAAAATCATTCGAATTATTGAGATGCTTCGCGCCTTCAAGATGGTGAGGAAAGTTTCAGTAAGTTCAGCTCGCTCAAAGGAGAAAAAGCAGACATTGATACTCAGTTTTTAATATAAGTAGATGGCTCTTCAACAAATGAATGTTTCAAAATATTACAAGTAGCTAGCGATAAAAATACTATGTAAGTCGCCCGCTTATGAGTTTCGTGTTTGATTTAGTTAAGCCTTCATTCAAAATTCGCATTATAATTTTTATTACTGTTTCATGGCAACCACGTTTTGCAATGCAACAATGGCTTTCATATTTAATCATTTATTAGGCTTAATCGCTTTAAATTTGACCACTTATTAATTGATATCTTCGCTAATTAAAATCGTACTAGCTGCCAGGGCAGCAAGATTAGCTTCCTGCGGCATGTTGATGCATAACGTCCCCCCTCTCTATCTTTTACCTCATTCTGAAGTTATATTATTTGATATAATTTAATGTTCATTCGATTTCAAGACATACCACGCACGTAGCTCGGCGTTGCACGGGCACTTCGTGCCCTGAAAGTAGTGAGAAAAAAATTTAAAGAAACTACTCCCCGCCAAGGCGGCTCGCTTACAGGCGCTTCACGCCCTTACTTTTTTCCTATATAAAAAAAATCATTCGAATTATTGAGATGCTTCGCGCCTTCAAGATGGTGAGGAAAGTTTCAGTAAGTTCAGCTCGCTCAAAGAAGAAAAAGCAGACATTGATACTCAGTTTTTAATATAAGTAGATGGCTCTTCAACAAATGAATGTTTCAAAATATTACAAGTAGCTAGCGATAAAAATACTATGTAAGTCGCCCGCTTATGAGTTTCGTGTTTGATTTAGTTGAGCCTTCATTCAAAATTCGCATTTATCATTTTTATTTCTGTTTCATGGCAACCACGTTTTGCAATGCAACAATGGCTTTCATATTTAATCATTTATTAGGCTTAATCGCTTTAAATTTGACTACTTATTAATTGATATCTTCGCTAATTAAAATCGTATAATTATATGAATTGAAACTAATGAAGCTTGAAAAATTACCTATCTATCGGTACCTGGCTCGACTTTCAGTTCATTGGCGTTCAGGAGAAAGAAGCGTGACATAGAAAGATAGTTAGAAAGAAAGATAGTTAGAAAGAAAGATAGTTAGAAAGATACTCAGTTTTTAATATAAGTAGATAATTAACTGTTGCTATAGTGGGAATAAATTTAATTAACAGTGTATCATCCCCACTCAGTACAGAGAAGAGGAATTTTGGTCTTGATTGATTGCGTCTTTATTTTAATCAACGGGTGATATTTATTTAATGCGAAAACCTTCCCCTTAGCGCAAGATTATTGTATTATTTTCCCACTGGAGTGCTTAATTTCTAAGCTGTTGACCATGATCTTCTCGCAGGTTTCGTGGTTATAAAGATTTTCCGTAGGAATGTTTCGAATATAAAGTTTCATTTTAATAGCATTTTTTCTTTTCTAGCTAGCAATAGTACTTTTCACATCCATTTATTTTATGCT
Source organism: Uloborus plumipes (assembly GCA_038373865.1). Lineage (NCBI taxonomy): Eukaryota > Metazoa > Arthropoda > Arachnida > Araneae > Uloboridae > Uloborus > Uloborus plumipes. The sequence goes on from JAXGGA010011391.1 coordinate 28,366, forward strand.
TAAATGCTAATTATTTTACTCTAATATTTCAATTTTTGCTTACATTTTTATTTTATGAAGTTTTTCAGTTTTCGCGTTTTGTGAAAATTTCGTACTATTTCTCAGTGCAGATTTATCGGTTTGGAAGCTCGTCTCAGTGCGTTTTGGGGCCTCTTTGTTTACCGCAAACGTATTTTTAAGAAACTCTTTTGCTGAAATATAAAACATCGCACATAGAAAACGTTGAACAGAAAACATCGATGCTTGAGGAACGTCGAAAGTAAAATATCGGTGATAAAAACATATACCTGTTTTATTTTCCTTTTCTTTTCTTTATTCTCTTTCTTAATTAGATTGTAGAATGTTTGCTATTTCAAGAAGGGCTCCAGGGGAAAATTTTCTCCGAGAAATTTTTTGAAAAATATGCGTAAAATTCTGCATTTAGAGGTTGTCAAGGGGTAAGAGAATATAAAAATGTCATGAAGAAAGATAGGCAAACAGAAACTTTTTAAAAGTTGTATAATCCTTTGCAAATTAACATCAGTCAAAGTCAAAAATTCTTTTGGTTCAGCAAATCATTGACATTAATCGACAGAGAAAGATCGAGAGAGAAAAGATAACACGTCGTCACTTCTGTCAGCGGTTTGTCTCTCGGTAGTTAGTTTTTAATCATTATCCGTCCCCACTGGTAAACTCAACACTGAATTAATGTGATATATATGTCTCACATATGCATGTGTGTATGGTCTCCATTATTTATTTATAGGCAAGATATATTAAGTGACACTTTTTACGGTGCTATTGCTTTCTATGACCTGTAGGATAACAGTTAGTTTTGTCAAATATTGCTCATGTTTCGTTGTTTGCTTTATCCACAAACGCATTCCAATATAATCAAATATATGTAAACACTCATTAGAGTTTCGAGCATACTGAAATAAAATGAATATTATTGCTTTTCGCGGATCAATCACAACAAAGGTCTAGATTTTGATCCTAAAGTTTCCGCTCCGCTTAACGGGAGGGACACTCTCTAAATAAATTCGAGTCAGAATGTGTTTACTCAAGCTTCTAGAACAGGCCAACCGTTTGCTTACTGATGTGCGTTGGACAATCATTTACTGCGAAATAGATTAGGTAATTCATTGTTGTTTGCTGGGATATAGCTGAAAGTATTCAGCCTGATCACGGATGCTTATGCAAAAGCAGTTGCTCGTTAGAAAACAGGGATCTTCGTTTCTTTGTTTCACCTTGCTATCACTAAATTCCACTGTTTGTTTGAAATAATATCAATAAGTTAAGCATTTGAAAGACAAAACATTAGGAAATGTTTCAGTTCAGTGACTTAACTGACATGGTTGACTCACGAAATGGTATTGCGAATAAGATGCAGGAAAATTTGAAAAGATTTTTCTGCATATGGTCCCGCTGTTTGTACATTGCTGCGAAATACTCTACGTAATTCAATTAGATCGGAGAATAAGCTTAATGGATGATTTTCGCGTAACTGAAGTTCGGTTATTGAAGTTTCGGATAACACCGAAACTGGATTAAACACTGAACATAAGTAGCTTTTACAAAATAAATAATTTATCATTGAATTATTTTTAAAAAACTTTATTTTTGGTTTTTTGTTTTATTTTTGCTTCTTTAAATATATAGCATAAAAACGTAATCCCCTCTAGATGATTCCTTCAGCTTAGGACGATATTTAGTAAGGTCTGTTGATATTTGTGTTTACTGGAGCAGTGACTGATTTATTAATGATCGGTCGCAGTGACCGCAAGAGGGAGGGGGAAGAGGTATGCTCTCAGCATGAAAAATCTTGCAATGTTAAACAAAAAAGCTTTTTCCGAATGCCTCTCATCCATAAAATTATTTTTGGAATTGAAAAAATATTATTTTTAGCCTCAAAACACGTGTATGGAATTCTTACGTCTACTTATGCTATTTCAGCTTTCGTTTTACGAGTTTATCCAGCACACATGGACGCATTTTATTTGAAAATGCAACCGTGTTAAGAAAGGTTATTTCATAACCATAATGGATTTTGAAATGAAAATTATCGTTACAGTTAGTCATATTTTCTGTGTTTTAAATAGAAAAAAAAACATTGTATTAATATTGCTTTTATGACATATAAGTATGTATTCAGTTTTAAAGGATTTTAAAAGCTTCACAAATGAAGCAAATTTTTCTTACTACGTCTAAATTTTAAACGGCAGTACAACGTGATAATGTTATTGAATTTCGTATCACAAGATGTATCATACTAATTACTGAAGACATTATCATTAAAAATCGTTTAACACCATATGTTTTTTTTTTGTTAGGTTAAAGTAAAATAAGAAATTTTCTTTGGCTTAATTTGCATCACTAATCTCTTTTATTTCCTAAAATATATTTTACCCTTCACAAGTGGAAGACATATTTGAAGCGTTCCCATAAGTTTTTCACTGGTTGTAAGAATGTTTAACGCAACAAACTGATATACAGTGAACTCTCACTTAACTACTGCCTCATTTATGCGCCTTTTTCACTTATACGGCGATTTCAAATGGTTCCAGCGCTTTCCATAGCAAAATAATGATAGTATCATTCGTTTATGCGTCGCTCGAAAGATAAATATTTCACTTATGCGCCGAATTTTCTGTAAAATGTCAAAAATATAAAATATTTTCTTTAAAAAATTAGCGTTTTTCTTTACTTTGATCTTTAATCTTAAGGACAATAATATATTATGGATCGTTTCAAAGGGAATATTTTGTAATTAGGTATGCTACAATTTTTGTTTTCTCATTATCATTGTAGTTATGTTACAGTAATTGCCAAACCGTAGTAATGTGTCCCTTTTCTATAGAAACATTCTTATTCATTCTCTCGTTAGAGCTTATGTTGCGCTTTAGTCCTTTAAATAGGCTTGTTCACTTATGCGTCTCTCTCACTTATGCACCTTTTTCTTTTGGTCTCTTGGGCTGGCGTATAAGTGAGAGTTCACTGTATGACAATTATATAAAGGCTGACACATGTTTTTATTCACTGAAGAGATATTTAACTAGTTTTAAACTAAATTACAATAACATGCCGAATATACGTGGTCTTTCACACTTTCAACAAACTTTTTATATTGGCTATGAGTAACTGAATGTTGATAAATGCCTATTTTAATTTAACAAGTGCAAAATCCTTTTTTAGGCATTCGTGCTTCTCTCTTTCCCCTCCTTACCAATAACAATCAAACCTACCTAGATCACCGAGACTTGACAAGTGTAAAGAGTCATTCCATAGTGACTAACGTAACATTCAGAGCTGATTTTGTAACTGTTTTTACTTGTAACTTAAAGGATAAAAAATATTTTTTAGTTATGCTGGTGGATTTACAATGTACATGGTATCTATGTATCATTTCTGCTAAAAATAAAAAAAAAATACATACAGTAGATATTCTTTCAACCAAAATAGCAGCGTGACTAACGTAACATTTTTGCAAATCTGAAAATAATTGCTCATGTTGTGAGGCAATTTCTCAAAGTTAAGCAAATGTTAAAAATTGAATGATATACTTGAAAAATGTGTAAAGTTGGATTTTAAAAACATAAAATACATTTATTAAATCTTAATTAAGTGTCACTTTTACTCAGGATGGAGTGTGACTAACGTAACGTGAGTAACGTAATCATCGAATAACAAGCATTAAACACGCTACAAACTATTTATTATGGCTAATCTCAGTGATAATTACAATACTTTTTCAATTTTTTTAACTTCTTATGTAGTATGATTTTTATTTATTCATTTATTTAGTTATTTTTTTGATACTTTTTTCACTTCGGTATTTTTTTTTCTTCGGCTGAGGTTGACATTTCTATGGAATGACCCTAAATCTGATTTTTAGATCTACGCTTCTTTAATAGTTAAACTTAGTTTTAGATCTACACTATTGACGCCAGTGAACAAGTGACCAGGCCAGTTTTTTTTTCGACAATTACCCCTCCTCTATACGTTTTTGATGTTAGACTGAACTATTACAGTTAATTTGTTTGAACAAATTGCTAGCGTATGTATGCAATCCGTTTGAAAAAAGCAGCGATATTTTCCTTTTTGCGCTTACACACTATTTTATCAATCACTTCTATTATTTTTGGTAATAGTTTAAAAAAATACGAGTGTTATTGATATTTTTAGAAGCTAGTGCAGGCAATTGTATGGTTTTATTACCTATTTTGCTGATTATCTCCTAAAGTTGCTAATCTGCAGTTACCCTGCTACCCAATTCTGCTGATGTGTGTGTGGTCCGGAGTTTACTGCATTTACATTGTAACATTTTCGAGAGAACACTCATTGAAGGACAAGGAAACACTGTTAAAAATTCAGGAAGCTTTTACGGTAAATGTTACTGTAAAACGTAGCGATTACCGTACAGAATTTTTTTACAGTGAATTGTACCGATAAAAAAAATGCGATTGCAGCGCCAATTGACTTACTGTGAGATGCATATGGGTAATTCCATGCAAGTGTGGAAAAGCGTTGGAAAAATAAAACTACAGCAATGCGTCTGTTTTGCATATTTTTTGATTTAAAAATGTTTGAACTTTATTATTTATACTAATTTTTTGTCAAGAATGTAGTATTTTTTGTTTGGCAGCACTTTGAAGTTGGAAATGGAATATTTAACTTTTGGTAAAGCAAATGATCAATCTTTCAACGTTGGTAAGTTTCAATTTTTTGCTTTAGATAACTGTTTTAGAGGAAGAATATTGATTGTTACACTTTAATTCAATATTGTGAATTGCTTAAACGAATGTTTTCACTTAAATTATGTGATTTATATAAACTTCAAAAATGCACTGTTCTATGTAACGTAAGTTACCAAAAACATATTAAAGTTCATGATGTGCATAAAGAAAGGGCAATGCAATGTTAACAATGCTATATTTTCTATCTTACAAGTGTGTATTAAGCAAATAGTTAAAGTTTTTTTTCAAATATTGTTTGTTCAATTTTTTGTGCTACAATCAAAATGTGTAACGTAAGTTACCGAAATATGCAGGTAATGTAAGTTACCTAAGTAGGACTTAAATACTTGAGTTTATAAAGAAAGTAAATTGTGAAATAAACCTATGTGGTTAGTAGAAGTAATTTATTCAAGAATTCCTTTAAATGTACTGTATTTACTTAATTTAAATTAATCACATTTCTTAAAATATCTCTATTTGTTAAATAAGATTACAATACACCTCTATTATAAATTACATGTTTCTTTTTGGCTTTTAAGATATTAATTATCTCTAAACTATATCACTGCATTCGGAATATTTAAGAGGTAATTTACTAAAAATTATTCAGAAATGTACTTCTGTTATGCTTTAAAGTTTTGAAATATGTTTTGGAAAAAACAAATATAAAAATATTTATCTCTTACAGGTGAAATATACTTTATTCTGCATTAAAATGCCACTGAACCCTGCAGAAAGATGCGCTGTAAAAGGGGTATGTGAAAAGTCATGTGGATATTACAGATTGGAAAATAAAAGTCACTCTTGATGGTACTAAAATATGTCAGAAAAAGCAAAATTTATCAAAACTATTTTCTGAAGATCCGCACATTAACAATCAACATTTGAGAACTAGAAATGGACAAACTGTGGGGTTTCGTTTAGTTAAGTATTTCAAGGAACAAGAAGAAAAAACAGAGATAAAAGCCGGTGAATGGTGTGTGATGAAGTACGAAAATACATTGTATCCTTGAGTTGTGACAATTATAGAAGAAAACGAGTTTAAAGTAAAAGTAATGGTTGCTGTTGGAACCTATTATATATGGCCAGAAACGACAGATGAAATTTATTATGAGGAAACGTGATTCGAAAAATTGAACCTACCTGAACTTGTTAATAACAGTGATGAGTTTGCATTTAAAAGTTTTATGTTATGTAATGTTTTCGATTGTTCATTGAATTTGGTATTACATTTCTATAAATTCAATTTATAATTGTTAATTTTCAATATTTTGATCTAAACTATTTATTTATTTTATTTATTTAAACCCCACTAGTCACCACCGTACCTACCCTGATGAGGGTTTAACCGGATGTGGTGGCTGGGAGGAATGAACAAAACAAATTACATGGAAAAAATAATAATAAAAGGAAAAACAATTTTGATATTTACAGAAAAAGACAAAAATATAACATTTGAAGTTTTTAGGCGGGATATTTGAAGTCTTCTATTTAAGTGCTGAGTAAAAACATTATTTTATGAATATTCTTGCGAGTAGCTGGATGATGAAGAATATGAGCTATATTTTTGGATACAGGAAGGTTGGAATTATATATGCAGTGGAAAGAGCTAGTTAATGGACAATTGAATACGTAATGTTCAGGAGTTCCAAGTTGGCTGCAAACACATAATGGTGAGCTTATTATTTTGAATCTGTGCAGATATGAAGGAAATGGACCATGTGCACTGAGAAATTGTACTTCCATAGGATGTTTGCATCGTGGTTTTAGCTTGACTTTTGGTAGGATTTCGTGAACTCTCCGACCGGTTTCTGCAGTGTCCCAGATTTCCTGCCAATTTTGAAGAAGATTAGACCAAAGGTGATGTTTGAGGAAAGATTTTGGTAGAGGAATTTTGAATACTAATGAATGCGCTGGGTTCATTGCTGCAGTTTTAGCTAAAAAGTCGGCTCGTTCATTGCCAAAGTGTCCCTTATGGGCTCTAACCCAGGATAGATTTATGTTTGGATGTTCTCTGCAGAGGGATTGAATGTCTCTGACTAACTTTGAAGAATGCATTGGGTCTTTGATTGCTTTAAGCGAAGATAAACTATCAGAGAAGATTGTAGTGTTGAAGGTAATGTTTTCTGATGCAATATAAAGTAAAGCGTGAAAGATTGAAAAAAGCTCCGCTTGAAATACTGAATTATACGCTGTAAGTTTGGCTGACCAATCGTAGACAACCTTATTGTTGGAGATGTGAGTAAATGCTGAGCCGGTTCCATCACATATTTTCGATCCATCCGTGAAAATCCCAGTGTGCAGTGATAAAATATTCGGCTCTTCCAAACTAATATTCGGAGTAGCGCACTGTATTAAAGGATGTTCAGTCCATTTTTGGCTTGCTGCTTCAAAGTCATTGGATGAATTGACATTATTAAGGGATACTTCTGCTGTAGTTTTCCTTATGAAGACATTTCCTAAAGTTGATTTTAGATTAACTGTAAGAGCAATGGGGGGAATTCCCGCAAGGACATGTAAGGTGATATGAGCTGATGTTTTATATGCTCCCAAAACAACAAGAAGGAAATGGCGTTGAATGGTAGCTAATTTCTTCAGGTCTTTCTGCTTTAAAAATGGGCCCCATACTGCAGCTGCGTAAAGAATTGAAGGTTCTATCACTGTTTGATATAATAATCTGCGTAGTTGGATATTAGCTCCCCAAGATTTTCCAGAGATGCATTGCAGCTTACTAAGAAGATGAATAGATTTCTTATGAATTTTTTCCAAATGTGCTGTACAGTTAAGATTTTTGTTCAGCCTGACTCCAAGATAATCTATTTCTTTGTATCTTTTAATAAAATTGTCACCAAACCTTAAGATTGGCTGTCGAACATAATTTCTGGGTTTGGAAAGAAAAAGGGCTTTGGTTTTTTCAGAACAGGCTTGTAATTTATTTTCTTGGAGCCAATCTTGCAGTACTCTAAGTGCTTCATTGGCTGAGGACTCAAGTGCATTCCGAGTTGAGGCTGAAACCACAAAGATGATGTCGTCTGCAAATGCTTGTATTTTGACGTTTTCTGGCCACGAAATGTCAAGTAGAGGTGCTAGAACAAGATTCCAGAGCTCTGGACCACTACAAGATCCTTGCGGGCATCCTTTGGATGGGTTTGTATTTACCAAAGTGGATCCCGAAATGATTGTGATAGTTCTCTCTGATAAAAAACTTTTGTATAATCCATATACCCCGCTTTCGCATTTTGAGCGAAGAAGTTGCTGCAATATTGAGTTCCATGTTATATTGTCAAAGGCTCCTATTACATCAATTGAGATCAAAAGGGTAAGTTTGTCATTATTTGTGCTGTTGTAAATTTTATCAAAAAGACTGTGTAGGGCATGCTCCGTGGAACAACCTGATGTGAATCCAAACTGGTGAGGACTATTGAGATTTGAGCTTTGAAGATGATGTTGCAGTCTGTTTAGAATTAGCTTTTCTAGGATTTTTGACAAAACAGGAAGTAAGGTGATTGGTCTATATGATGAAAAACAATTAAGTGGTTTGCCGTGTTTATGAAAAAGAAGAAGTACTCCTCGTTTCAGAGGTTTAGGAAAATATCGTAACTGAAGACAGGTATTGCAAAAATTGACCAAAAGATGAGGAAACACAGAATGAACATAACTCCAAATGTAGCCATCCAAGCCGTCATATCCAGGAGCTTTATTTTTTGGGAGCTGATTCATAACAATTTGCACTTCCTGCGATGTGAACATTGCTGACTCTGGTAAAGTGAGTGATCGATCGTTGACTCTTATATCATCTGATGACGGAGGGAAGAAATGATTCAAAAGAGACTTCAAAAACGTTTCTTCCGAGTCATTAAATCCCATTTGCTCTTGCAGAATTGATGGTAAAACAATTGTCTTGAAAGCTATTTTGTACGGTTTTGCATAAGCTGTTGTCATGTTATTACAAAACTTTTTCCAGGAGTCCCTACGAGTTTTTCGGATAGTTTTCTTGTATATTGAAAGGTGCTTATTGTATATGGTACGAAAGTTTGCTTTTAGATCAGGCTGAGATTGACGTTGAAACCTACGTCTACAAGCTCTTACTTTATTTTTAAGAATTTTAAGTTCTTCACTCCACCAAGACGGCTTAGATTGTGTTTTAAAGCATCTGTGTTTAAAACTCTCTTTCGCGCAGTTTTGTAATTTCTGGTTTAGGGCATCCAAAAAAGTATCCAGCCTGGTTGTTGATGTAATGTTCGTAAGATCTTGCAGAAATGGAAAAACTTCATGTTTTATTTTCGATTTGAAAAAATGGGCATTATATTTAGACTTGAAACGTACAAATTTAATTGTTTTGACTGATTGATGTAAACATAGTAAAATATATGAGTGATCGCTTAGTGAAAGATCTTCTAAAACTTCCCAAGAAAGAGATGAGTGCAAATGTCTTGACAGAGTAAGGTCCGGCCATCCTTCACGTCCTCCTTTTGAAAATGTTGGAGGAGAGTTGGAAGAGTTGTGTATGTTTAAATTATTTGTAGCAAGGAAATCTAACAAAAGGCAACCTCGAGAATCTTCATCTGAATAACCCCAGACTCTACTATGGGCGTTAAACCCCCAATCAAGACTGGTAAAGAAGTAGTCATAAAATAATCCTGCAATTCTTGAAGGAGATTTTGCAAAGGTTCTGCTGGCGATGAATAAGCTGATATTATTATGTGTGTTGTCTCTTGAATGTTTGCTTTTAATGAAACAAAGTCTTGGCCGATTAGTGAAACGAATGGTGTAATTAATTTGGAGGTGACCGCAATTGCAGCCTTGCCACTGCTTGATAACGACACATTCCAGTTTGAAGGCAGACCACAAATTTTATCGTTTTTTATGTATGGTTCTTGAATAAGCAAAATGTGAACATTTCTGGCGGAGACAATTGATGATAAAATGGCTGTTGCTGATTCGCAATGGTTCAAATTGATTTGTAGTACGTTTAATACGTCGTAGGATAATGTAGAAATACTATCGCCGTTGATGCTTCCAGTGAAGCATTCAGAGATTTTAGAAGAAGTTGGATCATTTTGTAAGCCAGAAAAACCTAAGGAACTGGACGAAACGGAAAAAGGAAGGCTTTGAATATCCTCATATATTCGTAACCTATCCATAATTGATTGATTTTTTTAAATTATTAACATACGTTTGATAAGATGGGCACACATTTGAAAAAGTTGGATGATCTATTGGATCCTTAACATTATTTCTTCGGTTATTGTAAATGCAGTTCGTACAACTGGGGTATTCGGCTCTACAAGGTGTTCCAGGATGTGATAGGGAGCAAAAACTACAATAGTGATCATCAGATCTACAATTAATTGCCGTATGTCCGAAGGCTTGACATTTAAAACATCTACGAATTCCAAGAAATTCCCGTATGGGAACAACAGTCCAATTAAAATTAAATTTTGGACTATGCATGATTTTATGAAATGCACAAGGGGAAGTTTCTATTATCAGATTTTCAGTGTTTCCTTTCCCCGACAATTTAAATTTAAATGAAAAGTCTTTATCTTCTTCTAAATCAAACTTTGATGATAGTGCTGTTGATATATCATCCCAAGCAGTATTGGGTTTGATATTGTAAAGGACAAGGCGAGGGTTTCTTTTCCGTGGTGTACGGGTAGTTATAAGATGAGAAAGACTTCTGTTATTTTCAAGTTTTTGCTTTAGAATATCACAATCTAAGGGTGTGGCTGCATCTACCGCAATTCCTCCTTTGGCAACGAAACGAACTCGGTTTATTTTAATGCCATCTCTATGCGGCTGATAATTATTTTGAAGGACCATTTTTAAATCGCGTGAACTAGTTTTATTGTTTGTAGGATAGACCAGTAAAGTGGTTTCATTAGCTAGTGCTTGAGCATATGATGGTTTATCATTCATTTGATTAACTGCAACATTATCGTTATTTTGTTTGGCTAGAGGTGGGAATTGATTCAACTGTATATTATTATCATAAATTTGACAGTTCACCACATCTTTCTGTGAGCTGTAGTCAGAAGGGGAGCAAGTTTCTGTTTGTGAGTATTGGTCAGTTGCAAGCGGATTTTTCTGCTTGACCTTATCTTCTAGTAAATCTATAAGAGCAACGATATCTTTTTGAATGTCTAATTTTATGAAATACCGGTTAAGCGTATCTTTGCCTGTAATAAGCTGGCGCAAAAACGTAAAGATGACTTCTGCTGAAGAAGCAGTAGAGAAACTATCTTCTGTAGGACACCAGTCCGGGTGAAATATTTTAGCAAGAGGTCCGATAACAGTATCGGAATAAGACTGTTGATTAAAGGCAGACGTCATTACAACAGATTCCTTGTTTATAGATGAAGTAGATAATGAATCCGGTTGCGAGAAGCTGTTTCTACTGTTCTTTAATTTTCCCAATGATTGAAGATTGGAATTCAATTCCGGAATATGAACACTAGTGTCTATAGGTGTAAAAATTTGTTGTTCAGTCATTTCATTGCACTAACTTAGTCATAAGAACGAAATGAAGACTATTAAATAAAAGTAATAAGTTTAAGGAAATAAATCTTACTGGCAACAATGAAGCGAAAGAAAAGAAATCGCTTACAATTTAGCAAATTCAAATTTTCAAATTGGCGACATAATTGTTTTAAAGCTCATTGAGAAAATAAATAGAGAGCCAAAAATAATTCAAATAATTCAAATTCAGTTTGGCCTACAGTTAGTTGGCTGAGAAAGTGTTTCTGCGAAAGAGGACAAAGTCGCCGCGTTCCAAAGATTTTTGTAAATAAAAGACACTTGTATATTGATAAAAACTCGTAAAAAGATCTTACAGACTTGTGCAGGGTGTCATTTTGTAGGGAATTTGATTCCGTTTCTCGGATAGTTATCTTGTTCGAAATAATATGGTTTGAGTTGACTGAAAGATCTTGAAAAGATGAATATGGTGCAAGTCCAGTGTTCAGCAGATCTGATTAAAATACTGAGAGGAATTCAATATTGATGCGGTTCCAAAAAGCAACTTGAAGTGGATCTAATTCCAAGCGATGCGTAAACTTCAGACTCCAGAACACATTCTTATGGATGAAGAGCAAAGTTGAAGATCCAGGTAGAGTTTGATGAGTATTAAGCTGTAGAAGTTATCGATGAGTTGACAGTTGGGTTATTATGATGAGAAATTTCCTAAGTCCTAGAAGTCGTAGTTTTTAGAATTTTGGACAGAAATTCAAAAGTGAGGTATCAAATTGAAGGTTTTTTGATGCCGAATATTTTGAAACCAGAAATAGAACACTTGACTCATTATTACTGCTAATATTGGGTTTCAATAGGAGCCCGTCGAAAGACCAACAAACATATTAAATCCAAGACTCTCATAGACACTACTTGTTCTGATCTAAACTAAGCTGTAATTTACAATCATTAATTTTTGTAATAAACATTTGGTTGTAAGTAAATTTTGTAACGTAAGTTACTGTAACGTAAGTTACCCAGTCAAAAATTCCCATAATTCCCAATTTTTGAAATAAATTTTTAAATTAACCCATTAATGCCTAGCGTCCCTTTTTAGGGACGGTCCAAAAAAGGGTCTGAATTTCCCCAAAATGAAAATTTCAACCAAATAATAGTGTTTAATTAGTACCTTGGTATTGTTTCAATTCGTTATTAACAGATTGCAGCATATAACAATTGTAAAGTGTGTTCTGTAGCAGTTTTAATATGATCTTTATCAAAAGTCACATCGTTCACAATCTCAAGAAAAACTGCTAATTTTGAAAGTTATTCCCAGCTTCCCAGTTTATGTTAATTGATGATTTTATTTTTTCTTGTAAAATGTCTTTTTAAATATTATGTCGTAGGCAGAAAAAAATTTTAGTAAAAAAGTATGTACCCTCTGGGGACTATTCTAACTTTTAAGGGACGATTTTTCTTTCCTTAATAAAACAATTATTTTTTACATAATATTTTTTTTATTATTTTTCCTGTCCATTAAACATTGTTTGTAACCCGTATACAAAATGTCTTTGGAAAAAAAATGTCAGGCATTAATGGGTTAATGAAAATTAATTCCTGAGCATTATAAGGAACTGATAAATTATACTTCAAACAAGAAAACAGCTGTAATAGAGCAGAAATTTGCCTTAGAACAAATTTTCATATTATGTCATTCCCTTTTTGTGTAACGTAAGTTACTGCTTTAATTTTGACTGCTAAATTTTGAAAAATTTTAATGCATCGAATATTTTTGCATTTTAATTTTGCTTTTGACTGTCATTTTCATAGAAAACTTTTATTCAAGGTTTGTATGACAATATTTGTCTGTACCGAGGTGCTAAATGCCTAAAGGCCATATCACACGATAGAAATTTCAGGCGAGCGTAACCGCAAAAGCAATCGTCAAGTCTATCTGGAACCTGTTTTTCCACCTGTTTCCACCAACAATTGCTCTAAAACCCTCGTGTGAAAAGGAAATGGCAGTTGCTCCTAATAGAGGCAATTTTTTCTCTGCCCTGGGAAAAAATTGCTTCTAATTTTAGGCAACTTACGGACGAACCAATCAGGGAGCTGGAATTTTGTGACGTCAGCAACCCCTTCGTTACGAAGTGGCGTGAAACATTCGTGAAGATGGCGACCATGGCGGTGAATGTTGATGTAGAGTGGAGCTCTGAAATTACAGAATTTTTAATCAACGAAGTGCGAATAAAAGATCATTTATGGAACCTGCACTCGCCAGCGTACAAGTTGCGAACGTTAAAAAGATTTTCGTATAAGGAAATAGCTAGAAAAATTACCAGTGTTTCTTTCAGACGTTTTGCTCCGGGGGGGGGGGGGGCACTTGGAGAATCCGGAGGGGAGGGATCATGGGGGTGGCTTAAAATTGCATTTTGGGGACTTTTTTTCGATAAATTTGCCCACTACCCCATTTGAGCCCTAAAATTACATCCCCCCCCACACCTTTTCGAAAATGAACCCCCACAAAACCAGAAGCTAGATCCGCAGTTGCCAAGGGAGTGGATGTGGATCACCTCTCTTCCCTCTGAAATAAATTGAAAACTACATTCTCTCAATAAAAACTTTAACATTTTAAATATCAATTTGTATATTTGCCTTAATAATTGACTTGACACAAAAATCACCATGTACTCCCTGAGGAGTGGCGATGTATGTTTTAAAAACTTGTTTGTTTTCCACTGTTTCTGAGAATAATTTCCTCATTCCGCTCCCATAAAAGGGCAATAGATAGAAAAACCGAGTCCATTATGATATAATTCACAATGAAATAAGGCTGTTGTCTATCGTGAGGTCAAATAGACTTTACAAGGGTGGGAAGGAGTATGAGGTTTTGGTGACCCTCAAATTTTTTAACACATAGCTGTTTTGATCTTTGTTGGGAAGCAGATTATTATTAAAATGAATGAAGAGCACGCATAGGATGGATTATGTTTTAAAAACGAAAAAAGAGAATAGAAATAAGATAAATCAAATCCTGGGCGTTAAAAGGATTTTTCGCTCTCAAATTTTCGAAATTAAAGTCTTAAACGAATTTTTTACGAAATTTAACAAC
>JAXGGA010011392.1:0-42642 GCA_038373865.1 Uloborus plumipes
CTATCTGATTTTTTTTCGGTGGTGGGCGGGGGGGGCGGGGTCTTTTTTAAATGTATTTTTATTACAGATCACTGCAATGAATAGCGTCCAACATTCTTCATTTTTAAGAAAGAGAATTTCTGAAGATCAAGTCGTCATCTTTTGCTTTTCTGTCTTTAACTTTATTTCCATGGATATCTCCTACGAGGGTGTTCAATTGGGCCGTGGTAGCCCGATCGGTAAGGCGTCGGACTCGTGTCCGGAGGGACCCGGGTTCGATCCCAGCCGATCAAAGATCCACCGTCTTGATTAATGGTGGCTGGGGGACGTTAAAATGTCGTGGTCACAAAGTCCTCCAAGTGAAACGATACCTCTGGGGGTGCTGGGCCAAGGGTTTGCTCGGCCCTTGGTCTGGTTCAAAAAGAACAGAGCGCTCTTCAGGGTCCTATCCCGGTTAAACCACGAGTTGTGGTAGATACGGGGGACCTTGGAGTGAGTGAGAGGGTGATCAATAAACTTAGACGTCATGATTCGTTATGATTGGTTTAAATTGGAACAATATATGCTCGTCATTTCCTAAATATTTTAGTATTTGTTGTATGCCTTATAAAAAGCTTTTTCAAAAATATACGTTACTTAAAAAAAAAAAAAAAAACTAAAAAAACCATTTCTGCATTGTAAAAAAGTAACTGCAATCAATGTTGAAAAGGTGCATAGTTACAAGGCATATTTTTAATTGTCGAAATTTAGAGAAATGTAGCATTACGTTTCAAAAATATATTTATCATTTTATTAGATCGAGCTGTAAAAGTATTTAACTAAACATGCTTCAATTCTATGTTGATTTAATTAACGTTGAGCTTTAGTTAATTACTCCACAACGGAGACAATGCGCAATATGTATAGTAGTACAAAAAAAAAAAGAACAAAAGAACAAAACAAGTACAATCAAAGATGTACGGAATATGACGGTGATTAAATGAAGGTTAGAAGAAGGTCGTTTATTTGTACTTTCAAAGATGTAATATTTTTAGAGCTACATAATTTAAATATTAAAAAAGCTTACATACAATTTTTGACACGTCTTTTCTCGTTTTGAAGATGTATGTTATTTGAGTCTTAAAAAGTAAAACAATTATTTTTTCAATAAAAAAAAAAAATAATAGTAGTTTTGACATAAATTTTCGAATTTTTTGAGATGTTACTAGACAAGCAGACGTGACCCGCAAACTATACAGAAAGTCTGAAAAGAAGGACAGTTAAGCAAGTATTTGATTAAAATGTTTCGAAAAAGACATAAAATATGTATTCATTTTTTCTGAAATTGTAAAACTTACATAAGCGTGCATAAACATTTCAAAATAAGCCTGAAGCTTTGGCTTCAAAACTCAAGTTTGGAGATTTTAATTAATCTTCACATTTTCCGTGTTAAGTGTAGTTATTTTTAAAATTTCATATGGGTGTTAGAAAGTTTTTCTCCCGTTGTGATATTTAGTTAATCTGGATTTTTTCACATAAGTTAAACTAATAGCGATTTTGTTGAATAGCAATACATGCTCTATATCAGTGGAGTAACAATACAAGACATGTTTAACACACAGAAACTAGTAATAAAAAAACAAAAACCCCACCAGGCTTCTGACGTTAAGGGAAAAAAATATCAAAAAATGGAATAATAGTAGGGTGAGTTCTGGTAAGTGCGTACCCTTTTTTGCAAAGTTCATGTTCTCAGGGATGCTGCTCTGTTGAAAAATCTTGTACACTCACAATTTTTTTTTAGTTTTCTTTCCAGATCCTTTACTAAGATTTTCAAGCATATAATATGTCAAATAAACCATAAGCATAGGTTTTGTGACCTGGTTTATGACACCTATTCTAAGGTACGCACTTTCCCTATCTAGCGGGGTAAGTGCGTCCACCTTAAATTATGTGAATATGAGCAGTAAAAAACTTCTGGCACATATTAAATATGTTAGGTAGTTGCCTTGGGATAATTCCTAATACTAGAGATCAGCACTTGCTTGCATGGATGAAACGCAATCAGTGATATTCCACGTGTCTTGCGAACAACTGTGATTTGAAGACTGAGAGAGTTGTGTCTGTGATTCTTCCTCTGTCCTTTTAATAAGACCAAGTGAGCAAATGTAAGTTGTTTTTATTTAGTAATAATCACTCATAGTCTACATAGTTTATTTTGGTTAAATACATTAATCAGTCTGTGTTTAAGCCAGGGTTCGCACTTACCCCTTCTTAAATGTAAGATGAGACATGTGCGTCCAATAGCTTTGTTGTAAGTGCGTACCCCTGTGATTTTCTTTAATTCTATTTGTATGGTAGATCGTTAGGTGACCTGAGTGAACAATTCGATTTTTTCTGGTTTTTTTTTTTTTGAATAAATACGGTTTTAAAATATTTTTCTTATTAGAATCAGCAGCAGTAAGAAAAAACACAAAATAAAGAGCATGATGTGATACTTGTACTTTTTTTTTCTTGTACATTCAAATAGTTTTTCATAAGGTGTTCTTTAATTTTCTTAAATATAATTTATTCATTACTCCACCTTCGTTTTTTGAATCAGTTGGTTCCTTATTTAGTGTTTCACTTAATTTCATTGCTTCATTTGTCATTCTGGTTTAAATTAAGTATAGCTTATAACCGCTATTTTCAACGAAAAATTTACTAACTGATATATAAAAGCCAATATATTTCATAGGTAATGAATAAAATTGAAATCTTATGCCGCATTCAATGTTAATATAAATACTTGATGAAAATGACGTCGGATTTATAATCGGTTTATAAAAGAGTTATAAGCAAAATTAAAGGTGAATTACGAGAGTCGGATTTTCCACGTAATGGTACACACTTGCCTCATCATAATGGTACGCACTTGCTCCACATAATAGTACGCATATGCCTCATGATAGTGGTACGCACTTGCCCCATCATAATGGTACGCACTTACCCCCACCTTACTTTAAAGAAAGGGAAAGTGCGTACCGTCATATAAACAAATTTTAGTTAGAGTATTTGATCAAAATACCCCATGTATGTTATTAGTAGCTATTACTCAAAAGAAACAACTTGCATTTCTTGACTTCAATTGCTTGGTATGACTACAAGAGAAACTGAAACAAAACCTTCTCAATCTTTACTTAAGAGTTTTTTTGAAGACATTTAAGTTATCCCTGATTGTGTTTCGTCTATTGAATCCAGGCCTGAATTCTACCTATTGAAATTATCATTAGACAGTTATCTAACATAGTAGATGTGTTGCAGAAGCCATTTCAAGACAGTGTTCATATAATTCCCAGTGGACGCACTTACCCCGTGGACGCACTTACCAGAACTCACCCTACTTTTTTATTTTTTTAAAACGTTTTATGTTGTATGATTTTTATTTATTTACTTATTTATTCATTTTTGATACTTTTTTCGCTTCGGTATTTTTTTTTTCTTCGGCTGAGGTTGACATTTCTATTGAATGACCCTCTTCAGAATCTGAAATGTTTAAGCAAAATTTTCATGCACAAAAGCATTAGACCAATGTTTTTCTGAGAAAATAATGCGACAAATTATTTATTCCTTTTTTCAAATTTTCTATGAGCAATTCTACGTAATTTTGTTACAAAACATGGTTTTGTATTGTATCTGTTTATTTAAGACTATGTTTTGCTCATTATCTGTACTACCCCAAAAGAGGTATTTCCTGCAGTCAAACATACTATTTTTAGTCACTGATATTAATAGATAGAATGAGCAAAAAAAAGTAAAAAAAGAATCAAACATGGAAACAGAAAATAGTTTCATTTTCACGACATTTAATTTTTTGTTATTTTTTTTTCAAATATCCAATTTTGAAAACAACGTATCGCCTCGAATGACATCTCAAGCATTTTATTATTACGCTCTCTTAAGAAATTTTGTTTTATTTTTTTCTTTTAAAAAAAGTGTTTAAAGATTGAAGAGTAGTTAAAATCATGCATATTGAACAGAAAAAGGAAGTGTCCCAAAACACTGTTCAAACTGTTATTTGAACCAAATTGCATTATTTTAATATAATTTCATAATAGAAGCAAAAATTCACAAAAGAAATTTTCAACTCCAATCATAAAAAAAAGAAAACAACAACGTAAGAAAAAAAAATGTGAAGGAAGCAATTTCCTTCTAAAATATATATCTCAAAACATTTTCTTTCAAACTATCAACACAAAGCTAAAGTGATATCTATAAATTTTAGATGAAAACTTGAAAAAGGAAATAAGGAAAGACATTACCTTAAGCGAGATTACTAATAAATTCTTCGTTTTAGAAACAAATTGGCACCATTCTAAATTCTCTAATCATAAATAAAAGGAATGGAAGTAGTTCCGTAACGACTCTCAAATAAAATCTCTTCTAAGTAAAGAAAATTTGTCACTCTTCCCTTAAATCTTTAGTAGATATCATTAAATGGTTTGAAATTTCCTCCCTGATTTTTGACTTCATGTTTTCTTTATAAGTGAGTTAATAATCCAGCTATATAAATTGATTTAAAATGTGTTTCTTTGGGGTAAAAAATCTCCACAACGAAACAATATGGATGGATTTTTTTGACATGTTTAAAAGCATTGCAAAAAATGAGCTGTTGTTTTTACAGTATAATACTGGCAGCCGAGTTTCCAATTTAATACTGTAAAATGCACTGTAATAAACTGTAAAACTAGTACTTTTACAGTTTCTTAGAGTAAAGACAGCAATTTTACAATTTATGGCCGTAAAATTTAGCTGTGTTATACAGTAAAAACAACAGCAGCAGTATAATACTGCGGCAGAGGTTCCAGTTTAAAAATGTAAAATGCACGGCAATAAACTGTAAACTTAGCAATTTTATAGTTTAGTATTGTAAAATTAGCAATTTTTACACTTTATTACAATAAAATTAGCTGCATTATACTGGGCAATTCCATCGTTACAGACGTAACAATCGCAGACTTGGAACGCAAATAATTATAGTTTGGGCTGATGAAAGTCTTCAATTTTTTTTTCCTGTAGTGTAACTTGATGATGTTTATGCTACATTAAATTTGCGTGCAGATTTCTTAATTACAAAAAAAAAAAAAAAATACAGAAATTAAAAACTGCCTGTTACAGACGTAATTCACAAAACAGCAAAAACTCGACTATGTCATACAACTTACAATATTTCTCTGAATTATACGGAAATTTTGAACCTTTTTTTTAATACGTGTTCTAGAGACTTCAAGTTTTCTAAAACCATAAAGATTGTGTGGATTTTGACTGCCGAATTTGTGAAAAAAATTCATAAACTTGTTACGGACGAAACAAAGTGGTGTTACAGACGTAACATCTCTGATTTGAAAGTAGAAAACAGTATTTTAAAGCGGGAATAAACAAAGATTTTTGTGCTAAAACAATACAGTAGCATTAATTAACACATTATTTGAATATTTTAAGTTTTACTGTATCAGTTTTAGAAAATTTGGGCAAGTCTGGGGGAGTTGAGAGCATATGCCGATATGTCAATATGTAACAATAAATTAATGCATCTTAAGAGAATTATTTCGAAGAAAGATTGACACAAGAAAAGTTTAGAAGGGCCTTCACACAAATTTATTTATTTGTATTCTTAAAATTAATGCATAATGGGGCTGCTACATAAAAAAATCGGGAAAAGTAAATTCCTCCCTGGAATCAGTGATTGGTCTTAGGAGAACTTAAAAATTTGAAAATGGTGGATGATATAGCAGAATACTAGTACCAAACTAAAATTTAACCTTCTTGGTGACAGTTGGTCAATTTTGATAATTTTTTTTGAATGAAAAAATGAGTCCTTTTTCGTCCGACGTTATTTCGAAATTCGAACGGCATTTTCGCAAATAAATTTCAATTACATGCCGACATAATTAAAAATTTCAAAATCAGAATACCAGAAACTTTAGTACTCGTACCATATTATGCTATATACATGTATTGCTCATCCTGTGCTTTTTACCTATTTAATTGGAAATTTACTTTTGCTACGGACGTAACATAGAGCCATTTGTTATGTCCGAAATGTTACGTCTGTAACAGCATTAATTTAAAAACTAAATCAGTTGCAATATTTTTAACTATGGTGGGTAATTACTCTAAGAATTTGCCTTGTAGATACTTGTACTTTTTTTTTCTTGTACATTCAAATAGTTTTTCACAAGGTGTTCTTTAATTTTCTTAAATATAATTTATTCATTACTCCACCTTCGTTTTTTGAATCAGTTGGTTCCTTATTTAGTGTTTCACTTAATTTCATTGCTTCATTTGTCATTCTGGTTTAAATTAAGTATAGCTTATAACCGCTATTTTCAACGAAAAATTTACTAACTGATATATAAAAGCCAATATATTTCATAGGTAATGAATAAAATTGAAATCTTATGCCGCATTCAATGTTAATATAAATACTTGATGAAAATGACGATGGATTTATAATCGGTTTATAAAAGAGTTATAAGCAAAATTAAAGGTGAATTACGAGAGTCGGATTTTCCACGTAATGGTACACACTTGCCTCATCATAATGGTACGCACTTGCTCCACATAATAGTACGCATATGCCTCATGATAGTGGTACGCACTTGCCCCATCATAATGGTACGCACTTACCCCCACCTTACTTTAAAGAAAGGGAAAGTGCGTACCGTCATATAAACAAATTTTAGTTAGAGTATTTGATCAAAATACTCCATGTATGTTATTAGTAGCTAGTACTCAAAAGAAACAACTTGCATTTCTTGACTTCAGTTGCTTGGTATGACTACAAGAGAAACTGAAACAAAACCTTCTCAATCTTTACTTTAGAGTTTTTCTGAAGACATTTAAGTTGTCTCTGATTGTGTTTCGTCTATTGAATCCAGGCCTGAATTCTACCTATTGAAATTATCATTAGACAGCTATCTAACATAGTAGATGTATTGCAGAAGCCATTTCAAGACAGTGTTCATATAATTCCCAGTGGACGCACTTACCCCGTGGACGCACTTACCAGAACTCACCCTACTTTTTTTTTTAAACGTTTTATGTTGTATGATTTTTATTTATTTACTTATTTATTCATTTTTGATACTTTTTTCACTTCGGTATTTTTTTTTTCTTCGGCTGAGGTTGACATTTCTATTGAATGACCCTCTTCAGAATCTGAAATGTTTAAGCAAAATTTTCATGCACAAAAGCATTAGACCAATGTTTTTCTGAGAAAATAATGCGACAAATTATTTATTCCTTTTTTCAAATTTTCTATGAGTAATTCTACGTAATTTTGTTACAAAACATGGTTTTGTATTGTATCTGTTTATTTAAGACTATGTTTTGCTCATTATCCGTACTACCCAAAAAGAGGTATTTCCTGCAGTCAAACATACTATTTTTAATCACTGAAATTAATAGATAGAATGAGCAAAAAAAAAAAAAAAGAAACAAACATGGAAACAGAAAATAGTTTCATTTTCACGACATTTAATTTTTTGTTATTTTTTTTTTCAAGTATCCAATTTTGAAAACAACGCATCGTCTCGAATGACATCTCAAGCATTTTATTATTACGCTCTCTTAAGAAATTTTGTTTTATTTTTTTCTTTTTAAAAAAGTGTTTAAAGATTGAAGAGTAGTTCATGCACATTGAACAAAAAAAGGAAGTGTCCCAAAACACTGTTCAAACTGTTATTTGAACCAAATTGCATTATTTTAATATAATTTCATAATAGAAGCAAAAATTCCCAAAAGAAATTTTCAACTCCAATCATAAAAAAAAAAGAAAACAACAACGTAAGCAAAAAAAAAAATGTGAAGGAAGCAATTTCCTTCTAAAATATATATCTCAAAACATTTTCTTTCAAACTATCAACACAAAGCTAAAGTGATATCTATAAATTTTAGATGAAAACTTGAAAAAGGAAATAAGGAAAGACATTACCTTAAGCGAGATTACTAATAAATTCTTCGTTTTAGAAACAAATTGGCACCATTCTAAATTCTCTAATCATAAATAAAAGGAATGGAAGTAGTTCCGTAACGACTCTCAAATAAAATCTCTTCTAAGTAAAGAAAATTTGTCACTCTTCCCTTAAATCTTTAGTAGATATCATTAAATGGTTTGAAATTTCCTCCCTGATTTTTGACTTCATGTTTTCTTTATAAGTGAGTTAATAATCCAGCTATATAAATTGATTTAAAATGTGTTTCTTCGGGGTAAAAAATCTCCACAACGAAACAATATGGATGGATTTTTTTGACATGTTTAAAAGCATTGCAAAAAATGAAGTGTTGTTTTTACAGTATAATACTGGCAGCCGAGTTTCCAATTTAATACTGTAAAATGCACTGTAATAAACTGTAAAACTAGTACTTTTACAGTTTCTTAGAGTAAAGACAGCAATTTTACAATTTATGGCCGTAAAATTTAGCTGTGTTATACAGTAAAAACAACAGCAGCAGTATAATAATGCGGCAGACGTTCCAGTTTAAAAATGTAAAATGCACGGCAATAAACTGTAAACTTAGCAATTTTATAGTTTAGTATTGTAAAATTAGCAATTTTTACACTTTATTACAATAAAATTAGCTGTATTATACTGGGCAATTCCATCGTTACAGACGTAGCAATCGCAGACTTGGAATGCAAATAATTATAGTTTGGGCTGATGAAAGTCTTCAATTTTTTTTCCTGTAGTGTAACTTGATGATGTTTATGCTACATTAAATTTGCGTGCAGATTGCTTAATTACAAAAAAATACAGAAATTAAAAACTGCCTGTTACAGACGTAATTCACAAAACAGCAAAAACTCGACTATGTCATACAACTTACAATATTTCTCTGAATTATACGGAAATTTTGAACTTTTTTTTAAATACGTATTCTAGAGACTTCAAGTTTTCTAAAACCATAAAGATTGTGTGGATTTTGACTGCCGAATTTGTGAAAAAAATTCATAAACTTGTTACGGACGAAACAAAGTGGTGTTACAGACGTAACATCTCTGATTTGAAAGTAGAAAACAGTATTTTAAAGCAGGAATAAACAAAGATTTTTGTGCTAAAACAATACAGTAGCATTAATTAACACATTATTTGAATATTTTAAGTTTTACTGTAACAGTTTTAGAAAATTTGGGCTAGTCTGGGGGAGTTGAGAGCATATGCCGATATGTCAATATGTAACAATAAATTAATGCATCTTAAGAGAATTATTTCCAAGAAAGATTGACACAAGAAAAGTTTAGAAGGGCCTTCACACAAATTTATTTATTTGTATTCTTAAAATTAATGCATAATGGAGCTGCTACATAAAAAAATCGGGAAAAGTAAATTCCTCCCTGGAATCAGTGATTGGTCTTAGGAGAACTTAAAATTTTGAAAATGGTGGATGATATAGCAGAATACTAGTACCAAACTAAAATTTAACCTTCTTGGTGACAGTTGGTCAATTTTGATAATTTTTTTTGAATGAAAAAATGTGTCCTTTTTAGTCCGACGTTATTTCGAAATTCGAACGGCATTTTCGCAAATAAATTTAAATTACATGCCGACATAATTAAAAATTTCAAAATCAGAATACCAGAAACTTTAGTACTCGTACCATATTATGCTATATACATGTATTGCTCATCCTGTGCTTTTTACCTATTTAATTGGACATTTACTTTTGCTACGGACGTAACATAGAGCCATTTGTTATGTCCGAAATGTTACGTCTGTAACAGCATTAATTTAAAAACTAAATCAGTTGCAATATTTTTAACTATGGTGGGTAATTACTCTAAGAATTTGCCTTGTAGATACTTGTACTTTTTTTTTCTTGTACATTCAAATAGTTTTTCACAAGGTGTTCTTTAATTTTCTTAAATATAATTTATTCATTACTCCACCTTCTTTTTTTGAATCAGTTGGTTCATTATTTAGTGTTTCACTTAATTTCATTGCTTCATTTGTCATTCTGGTTTAAATTAAGTATAGCTTATAACCGCTATTTTCAACGAAAAATTTACTTACTGATATATAAAAGCCAATATATTTCATAGGTAATGAATAAAATTAAAATCTTATGCCGCATTCAATGTTAATATAAATACTT
This sequence comes from Uloborus plumipes, assembly GCA_038373865.1. Lineage (NCBI taxonomy): Eukaryota > Metazoa > Arthropoda > Arachnida > Araneae > Uloboridae > Uloborus > Uloborus plumipes. The sequence goes on from JAXGGA010011392.1 coordinate 10,090, forward strand.
GATGAAAATGACGATGGATTTATAATCGGTTTATAAAAGAGTTATAAGCAAAATTAAAGGTGAATTACGAGAGTCGGATTTTCCACGTAATGGTACACACTTGCCTCATCATAATGATACGCACTTGCTCCACATAATAGTACGCATATGCCTCATGATAGTGGTACGCACTTGCCCCATCATAATGGTACGCACTTACCCCCACCTTACTTTAAAGAAAGGGAAAGTGCGTACCGTCATATAAACAAATTTTAGTTAGAGTATTTGATCAAAATACTCCATGTATGTTATTAGTAGCTAGTACTCAAAAGAAACAACTTGCATTTCTTGACTTCAGTTGCTTGGTATGACTACAAGAGAAACTGAAACAAAACCTTCTCAATCTTTACTTTAGAGTTTTTCTGAAGACATTTAAGTTGTCTCTGATTGTGTTTCGTCTATTGAATCCAGGCCTGAATTCTACCTATTGAAATTATCATTAGACAGCTATCTAACATAGTAGATGTATTGCAGAAGCCATTTCAAGACAGTGTTCATATAATTCCCAGTGGACGCACTTACCCCGTGGACGCACTTACCAGAACTCACCCTAATAAAGAAACTATAAACACGATTTAATGACAGTCCCTAGCAGCATCATCTCATCGGCCGATGATCGGCCATTCATCGAAACCCGATGAAATTCTCATCGACCGATGATCCAATATGTCTCATCGGCCAAACAGGATCCGAGCAGCAAAATCCGATGAGTTTTGCTCGAAATACGATGAGATTTGGAGCAATTTACGAGCAAAACAGTCCCGTGCCGATGAACTTCATCGGGAAACTAGATCGGAAGGATATCGTTTTCCGATGGAATATAGCTCGGCTTATTTTCATCTGGAAAGTTGATCGGAAGGATATCACTTTCCGATGAAAAGTAGCTCATCGAAAACCGTGCTCGGATACTGATCGGAATTGTGTCATCGTGCGTTACGGTATCAGTTTACGAGGAGTTCGATGATCGACCGAGCAAAATCCGATGAGTTGATGCTACTTGGGGTTACTGTAAAGTAAGCTTTTAAACACTGATGTTACACTTTTACAAGGAAATGTCATTTAATGTTGACAGCACAAAGCGAAATTTTAAATAAGTCGAATTTTAATCATTTATAAAAAAAAAAAAAAAATCTTAATCTCTTTAAAAAATTCTCTTTATTAGAATATAATCTTTTTAAGTTAAAGTTTAGCTCTAAAACATAGCTTTTATTGAATGTTTGAAGTATTATATTTTTGTCCAAGAAGACCAATATTTAAGGCGCTTTAATCTCATTCTCATCAGGTTATTAAGTTAGCAAATATTTACTGCATATTCCGCAAGTTATAGTTAGAAAAGCTTACTTCCAAATACTCCACGAACAGAATTAAACCAATGAAGCTACGGCAATTTCTAATAAATATTGCTCTCTAAAATAATTTTAATGATATGAAATATCATTATAACTTTGTGTTGCTCTACAATGTATTCATGAGTTTCGCATTGTAAGCTTCAAAGCAAATTATTTGAAGGACAAATCCCCTATGTAGTACCATGCAGTCAGTTCCTGTCTTCAAACTCTATGAACTGACATCAAGGGCTCTTGGAGTTTCTCGTCACATATCATCCCAGGAGAAATTTTGACAAAGAAAAATATCACGATACAATCACGTTGCAAACTAAGTGCAACTACATATATTTCAGGGTTTATGATAAATAGAGTCGAAATGTTTATTTAAAGTATAAGTGTTGAATTGCATTTCAGAAAATATTGAGATCTATATATTGTGGAGTAGTATAAATAGAAATATTAAATTAAACTTTATTGATAAAGAAAACATAAACATATTATTGCAATACATATTTGTTTCATTTTTTTCACCTTGATACTCAAACATTTTTAAGGTAGTTAAAAACATTGCAAATATTTCTAAGAAATATGAACTGGAACATTTTAGTGAAAGACTATTCAGCAAGATTTGGTTCTTGGGAAAACTCTTTATTATAAATAAGGATTAAAGTAGGAACAATAAAGAAACCGTACTTTAACGTTCATTTACATATTACCCATTGTGTAGCATATTTATCCATACTTAGTAGAGTTCACAAACATTTTAACATTCATAAGCTAAAATTTTAACTAAGGGTCGTATTTTATTTCATTACTTTTTTGGAAAAATATAAAAAAGATCGGGGAAGACGCCTTAGTTTTTATTTTTAATTTATATAAAGAGCGGCATTTTAAAATGCAATTTACCCTCAAAATACTTAAGTGATTGGTAAAAAATAATTTTGCTTTGAAAAACAATTTTTAACCACCGAAAATTAATGATTACATTTCGGCATCTTCCCCATACCGTTAGGGAAGATGCCGTACGCAATATTTTAGGGTTAACTGCTGCATACAATGTATTTCATCGAATTACATATTTTCCGACGGTTCAGTGTAGTTTTCTAGGTCTATGTTTCGAATAGGATCATTGTTTTCTCTAGGGCTTGTCGAAAAGCTACGGCATCTCCCCCCCCCCCCCCACAAAAACGAAACGACTTTTTAGCCAAAGGCATTTAACACTATTAAGAGTACGTATTAGAGCGATATAAATGACAAACACACACACACAAAAAAAAAAAAAAAAACCCGCCGTTTAAACTTCTGGAAAATCAAAACCAATGTATGTATACTCTCAATGTGCATGTTCCTTCATTCTAACTGACTGACTAGCTGTTATGTTGATGCTTGTGGGTGAAGTACCTGATACTGATTCTTCCTCAACACGACGCCTTCCCTCAATCTATCTTATCATAAATTTTACCATACGTAGCATCAATTTGGATTTAGAATGAACATCAATTGTAACATTCACATCATAATTTCAATTTTCTATCACGTGTATTAGCATATTTTCTACATGCGAACTGAACAGCAAACAAATATATGCTGATGTATTAGCTTATTTAATTAAGACGCAACATTATATTTTAGATTTTAATTGCTAACAACTCTTATTTAGCAACATCAAACCTAGTTCGTAATGTATTGCATATGCTTTAAAGGGAAGAACTAACGATAAAGTGCAGTGAAAATCATTTAAGTTACGCGAAAGATGTATTGTATGTTGAAGTACTCCAGGACATATTTTTCTTTATCCGCATCTGGCCTCCGTTTTCGTCAGTATCTCAGAAACTAAAATATATTTATGTAACTTGTAACATTAAAGAGTACATTTATTTACTTAAACCTAAAATTAAATTATGTTTTGAATTCGAAATTTCTCAGTTTTAAATCTTAAGCCAGTTCCACTTTTGTGTAAATTCTGTTTTCATACAAATTAGAGGGTATCACTGTTAGGATATAATTTCTTAATACTTTTCAATATATCCCAACATTTCTACTGAATTCTTTGAGAGAAAATGCTTAGGTTTTCAATTTCACTGCAAACATAAAGAAGCATTTAAACAAAACATATTAGAAGTACGTAATTAATTTGTGCGCTTTCAACTACAACACAGCACAATCCTTGGGATTTAGTTAAAGAAGAAAAAATATAATTAGTTTTACTCTTGTGCTTAGATTGTATTAATCAATTAGCAGAAGGAAAATTCAATGCACTTTAGCAAAACCCACACTCAGTGGAATCAAATCCATTAAATTAATTAAATCTGAAAACTGGATTTTCTCCTTTAAACGTGTTTAATTGAATCTGAGGCTGTAATTTAATGATTAAGTGTAACAAATCCTTGTTAGTGATACGTATAAATTCTATGCAGGAACAAATCTAACCATGGTATTCAGGTATCAAATGATGCAAAGAAGTTTATATAAATAATTATTGAACAAATTAAGGGTAGTTTTACGAGTAATGGATCCCATATAACCTATTATTTTATTGTTTGTAAGTACGTATAAAAGGACTGGAATTAGACTCAAATTTCAAATACCACGCTAATTATTATTTACTCGTTAATTTCATTGGTAGTTTCATTATTTGTCTTTCCACGACAAATTTCACTTGTATAAATGGAGATAAATTCACTGGAATTCTATAAGAGGCAGAAAAGCTCTGAAACTTAGGAGGGAAGCATTAAAATACCAATTGGTGTCTGATGTTGTTAAAAATTCAAGGAAATTTAAATATAACTATTACTAAAAAAGAAGCTTTACAGTAGTAGGAGAATGTGGGACAAATTGAAATGGTAAAATATTTTCAGTTTGCAGCGCTACCTATATAGTAGTATTTTAACTAAGATCCTTGACATATAGTTGATTCCTGTCAAAAAATAAGTAGCTCCAAAGATCAACAACAAAAAAATATATACAAGTCATTTTCAAAAGTTGATATTTTTATTGCAATATTCGCGGTTTTTTAAAAATTTTTCTTGTTATTATAAAATGACATAATTTTTGTTATTGTCATTTAAACTATTAATTGAGGTCTACTGATGTCCAGTGCAATCTTTATTTAGTTTATAGTAGGCATGTTTTGATTTTAAATGTTCAATGCAATTTGCCAAGTGCATGCGGACAAAGTGGATGGGGCAAAGTGAAATTAATCATTTCGTTTACTTATTTATTCATTTATTACATCTCGTACGTATTTCTTTTATTAATTTACTTACATTCTTCTACTTAATTATTTACTCATTTACTCATTTATTGACTCATTTTCTTATTTTTTTCTCTATTTTAGTCACTCATTTATTTTTTTCTCACATATTAATTTATTAATTTATGCATTACTCATTTATTTACTTGCGCGTTTATTTTTAATTAACAATTATTTTTTTCGCTTACTTACTCCTTCATTTAGAGTAAATTGTCATTGGAGTAAATCGTCTACATTTAATCGTTGAATAGAAAATGTTTCATAACAAAAATATTTTGCTTTTCACTTTGCCCCATGGTTTTTTGAGGTGAAAATGTTTGTCATTTTTTTGAAAGTGCAAAATAACTACCAAAGATGAAAAATATTATTTCAATAAAAGTTGTCTTATATAAGACGTTTTTTCTTCTGTATATACAATAATTTTTAGAACTAATTTCCCAATTGTTCCTTTCGAAGCTGGTAAGTAAACCTAACTATTTCACTTTGCCTCCCATTCAACAGTGTATATTTTCTTGAAAAATATTTTTTGAACAGTGTTGTTTCATATAAATAGCAATTACGTATTTTCCAAAACAACTTTGCGTTTCTCTTTCAAAGACGTTTAATCCCGAGTTAACCTCCAGTATTGATTCACGTTTTAGGCTCCTTTTAAGATTAAATGTAGAAAGCAGACGTGCAAAATGATAAAAAATGAAATTACTGAGAGTCGGGTTTTTTAAACCCAGCCACTATAACGTATCTCTTTCTCTATTTGACTTGGTTTCCTCACGCAATATTTGACCCAAATTATCTATCCTTTTATTTCTTCGTAATGCAATCAACGAAGAAAATGTAATTTGAAACGAAAATTAATTAAAATAAGTAATAAGCGGAGTCAAGAAAGAACTAAGGAAATTTCAGAACTAATTTCAAAATTTTCATTTAAGTCGATTTGTTTTACGAAACTCATTAAAAGCTTTCATAACAGGATATTTGATATAAGACTGGGAGGAAGAGGAAAAATCTTAATACTAATCCTTTTAATCGACAAAGCTAATTACAAATTGCTTAATGAAGAATGTTGATTATTTTTTCCTAGAAAAATATATACTTTCTGACTTTGTCAAAAAATAATTTGGAGTAAGATTAGTACTATTTATAAAGAACAAAAATAAAAAAAACAAAGCTTAAACATCTTTATAAATGTTATGCAATCAGCAAATCTAGCTCATTAGTAAAAAAAAAAAAATCACGCATCTTAACTTTTTTTGTACGTTTCTTAGATCTTTTACTAAAAGATTTTTTTTTACAGAATACTAAGTTTTAAGTTACTTAAGTTTTACAGGAGAGCAAAAATTTATCATTAATGCATTGATTTAAAAAATATGTTTACACTATTTGAGAAATATAAAAAAAATCCATGTCTTTAATGGATAATTTCAGTTAAGCAAGACATGGTATAAACACCCAGTTAATGAAGTCTCTTAGCGTACCATAACCTTTATTCTCTGTTAACCAGTCTTCTCAAAACATCCATTGCTTTATTTTATAGCATTTATTAATCTGAAAACTGCAGGTAGGTTTTTGCAAAGGTAAAGTAGAAATTCTAACACATTTTAATCTTAAAAATTTCCCCTAACCTTAATTGCGATACAATAATGCAGTTTTAATTTTTTCGTTTCTTGGAAAGCTACTTTCTTTTGACGAATTACACAAAACAATTTTAAACAAACAAACAATTTTAAATTTACATTTAGTAATTATGTTTGTTAAATTCCTGCCTTTGTTGTGAGTCACCATACGTTATGATGGACTCAAATGGAAATGAAAAACCAGAGAAAAAATTAAATTATAAACTTTTTAGATTAGATATTTGTTTTGGCATTGATCTGCGTAAAAAGGGCTTCACTGCCTCTTACATGCGAAACTTTTTCTGTATATATGGAGTTGAGTGGTTATTTTAGAAACCATGCAAAAGCAAATAAATACATAGATACAATTTTTTCTTCGTGTACAGGAGAACATTAGAGTGCAAAAATAGATTGCTATAAAATTGAGTTAAAGAGCTAATAGATGTCAAGTTGGGCCTGCTAATCATAAATATACAAACGAAATTCCTGTAACACGTACCATATTTTGATCCATTAGTGCCTAGCGTCCCTTTTTGGGACGGTCCAAGAAAGGGTCTGAATTTCCCCAAAATGAACATTTCAACCAATTAGTACCTTGGTATTGTTTCAATTCGTTACTAACAGATTGCAGCACACAACCATTGTAAAGTGTGTTCTACAGCAGTTTTAGTATGATCTTAATCAAAATTTACATCGTTCACAATCTCAAGAAAAAAAGCTTAGTTTTCAAAGTTATTCCTAGCTTCCCAGTTTATGTTAATTGCTGATTTTATTTCTTCTTATAAAATGTCTTTTTAAATAATTTATCGTAGGCAGAAAAAAATTTTAGTAAACAAAATATGTACCCTGTGGGGTCTAGCGTAAATTTTAAGAGACAATCTTTCTTTCCTTAATAAAAAAAAAATATTTTTTACATTTTTTTTTTATTTTTCCTGTCCATTAAACAGTTTGTAACCAGTACACAAAATATCTTTAGAAAAAAAAAGGCAGGCATTAATGAGTTAAAGTTATGACAAATTTTATTTTTCTAAAGGGCTAAAAAATGAAGATTTAATGAATTTAAAATTTAACATATTATTTTACTTATATTTTGAATTTTAATACATATACAGTCATAATGTTATTGAGTAAAGAAATAGCACAGGTTTAAGCATGAAGTGGAAAAATAAGTTCCATTTTACGAAAAAAAATTATAAAGCATAAACTTTTCCTCTTAAACCACAAACCAACAGTAATTTTTCAAATTTTTTTGTATTTCATTGTCTTTGGTAACGTTATTCTTTACGTTTAATATCGTGATAAAAACGTTCCCCTGTTCATGACTCACCGTTGCAAGATTAGAAGGAAAGAGAATTGATGTGAATATAATGTCCCTAAAAACAACAGTGTTGTAAAAAAAATCCCCCGCCAAGAAAACCTTATTCAGCCTTAAAAAGTTATGATATCGAGTTTTCCCGCCAAGTTTGTGCCAAACTACAACTAACCTGTATGTATAGTTCTTTTAAATTGTTTTCAGTTCTGCCAGGCGGGAAGTTTTTATTCATTAAGCAACCACCTCACAAGACAACGCTTCCCGCCTGGCAAAACTGAAAACAATTTAAAAGAACTATCCATACAGGTTAGTTGTAGTTTGGCACAAACTTGGCGGGAAAACTCGATATCATAACTTTTTAAGGCTGAGTAAGGTTTTCTTGGCGGGGGATTTTTTTACAACACTGCTGTTTTTGGGGAGATATCACATGTTTTTGCATTAATATTATTTCTTTGCCTGTTTCTTTTTCTCTTCAAAATTTACTTTGCATGTTTTTTTTTTCCCTTCAACATTTTTCTTGGCGGTCCGACATATGTGGTTTCCTTGGGGGCATGCATTTGGTGCAAAAGTTCAAGGATCTTTTCAGTCTAGGATAAATTTGAAATCAATCACAATGTACCACCCGAACCGACGCAAAACAAAGCTAGTTGCTAACAATACTACGATTAAATTAAAAGTTAAAAAAAAACCCCAACCCTTACTGCCGATCTCATATTAAAATGAACTAAATTGAAGATCCCTTTTAAAAGTCTTATGCAATAAAGACAATTACAAATATTTTATTTGTTAACAAATAGAAACTGGCAACAGATGAAATTATGATTTATTGAGTTTTCTTTCCTCGTCGCCCAACAATGACAACATAAATGCTCAGATGTTGAACAGAGCTAGTAGATGGAAATCGGACCAATTTTAAGCATTAATAACTCCGGGGTGCGATGACCCCGGGGGGGGGGGTAAATTTTGGGAAAACGTCCTCAATGTCTCATCGAGAATATTCATACCAAAAATCAACACTAAAGACCCCGGGGAGAAAATATACGGAAAATAAAAACGAGGGGGGAGGAAGTGGGGGGGTCTAAAAACCCCCTATGCTGAGCTTTGGGACAAAATAAATGTGGGTGCAAAAGCAGAGCTCAATCCGAGTTACCGTTTAGTCTGGACCCCTGTCAAACAATTTTTAAAAAGTGCGAAAATAGCGATTTTTTAACATTTATCACCCCTCCCCCTGAGGGTCCTGGATGTTTATCTTTAGTATGTGCCGTCAGGGGCAGCTGGAGATTGAGTATACCAAAAATGAACTCTAGGGATCCTTATGGGGCTGAGATACAGAGGGCGATAAACCCCGGTTTGGTTACTCGCGCAATCAGGCCTTAGTCGCTCTTTTACATTTTTCTTGGCGACGGAAATTTCTTGGCGGCTTGTATTTAGTTTTCTTGGCGGGGCGGGATGCTCCCGCGTCCCGTGATAATATTTAAATAACGTAACTGAAATAAATTCGATTTTTTTTAATTCAACTATTTCTAAGAATATATTTGTATCAACCAACAGATTTTTGAAGGTTTTTTTTTTCTATAAATTGGACATTATTTAATTTTAAGTAGCAAACAATAAATAAAAAAGTAAGTTTCTCACTACTTCTGAAATTTTAACTGTAAAAAATTGATGTTATTTACACAGTATAATGCAGCTAGTTTTCTGGTAATAAACTGTAAAAATTTGTAATTTTACAGTAATAAGCTTTTAAATTTCTAATTTTACAGTAAACTGTATAACTGCTTTTACAGTTCATTACCGTGCATTTGACAGTTTTAAATTGGAATTTCGGATGCCAGTATTGTACTGTAAAAACAACAGTTCATTTTTTGCAGTGTGCAGTAATTCCAATCAAAATAAAATATTCTGCAACACAATAACTTTAGCAGACGACATTTCTCACAGAATATACTGACAGACAGCTTTATAATTTAATAATTAAAATAAATGTGCAATTAAATTATTTTTATCGTATTATAAAACATGATCTGCTTGACACTCATACACTACAAAAAATGGACTGTTGTTTTTACAGTATAATACTGGCAGCCGAGGTTCCAATTTAAAACTAAAATGCACAGTAATAAACTGCTAAACTAGCAATTTTACATTTTCGTACTGCAAAGATAGCAATTTTACACTTAATTGCCGTAAAGTTTAGCTGTAATATACTGTAAAAATAGCAGTATAATAATGGCAGCAGAGGTTCCAATAAAAAACTGTAAAAAGCACAGGAATAAGCTCTAAAACTAGAAATTTTACAGTTTCGTTCTGTAAAGTTGTCAATTTTACAGTTAATTGTCGTAAGATTTAACTCTATTTTACTGTAAAAGAAGCAGTATGATACTGGCAGAAGAGGTTCCAGTTTGAAACTGTAAAATGCACGGTAATAACCTTTTGTATTAGCAATTTTACAGTTTAACACTGCAGACTAGCACATTTCTGTAAAATTCTCACTTTTTACAGTTTATTACTATAAAATTAGCTGTAATATACTGTAAAAGCAACATTCATTTTTACAGTGTATCACTAGACAATCTTGATTATAATTAAAAGGGTAATTTAGTACACGTGACATTATTCATGTTAGAAAAATCGTACCACACAGTGCAATTTGAGACATTAATGTAGGCTTAATGTTTTTAATACATTTTTAGTGAGTCTTAAAAATTAATATTCTGTTACAAAATATGGATTTTCCTCATCACCAGTAATATAATGTCATAATACAAAGATTTGTCCTTAGAAGTATGAAGGTATCTGAATGAGGAAGCTGGTATAGATGAAAGTTGAAGGAAAATATATACTCCAATTTTCTGAAAAGCCACTTTTTGTTTCTCCCAAAAATTAAGTTAAATGACGAAGTGCATTATATTTTGAAAGAATATGTGTATGTAGAAAACTGGTCAAAACAATAGTCACAAGAGCTTACTGTTTTTCACTTTTGCATAGACAAAATAAAAACTGCTGCAAATATTTTCGAGAATTTTTTTATGTATCTATAGAAAAAGATTTTATTGAAAAGTCTTAAAGGAACTGCTTTTTGTAAATATAGGGCACTGGCTAAAATTCCCTTTTAAGATCTTTTTGCCTTATGTCCAAGGAAGCGACATTATGGATTTGTTCTTTATGCGTTAAAGTTCTTTGGAGGTAAAATTAAAGGAAGTCATGGTCTTAAGGTCTTAAAATCTTTTGAATAGGATTACATCAACTCACATGCAGAGTTTGAACGTTAAATAACACACTACACAGAAAAAAAATGCTGCTGAGTATATATTGTTGTTAATGTAACTGTTTTAGAAGAGGTGAAAAATAAAAATAAAAATCAAATAACTAATCAAACCTGATTTTGAACAGATGCAGTTAAGTCAAAGATACTTTAAAGACATAAATTTTCTTTAACAGACCAAAAAAAAACCCTATAAAAATATATAACGTAAAACGGTGTGTGTCAGAACAGCGGGGAGATTTGTAACAAAACTTCCTGACCGAACAAAGAAGCTCCTCATAAATATACCACCGAGTATTTTTTTTAATTATTTTTTTTCAGAAAGGTAATGTCATAAGAAGTAGGAAAAATATTTTTGTTATTGTGGCAACACTATTGGCTTATGAGCATGGCTGCAAGTGGACCGCTAAAAACATCAAGTTTTCATCGTCTGCAAAAGTTTCTGAGTAAGTACAGACCTCTTTATGTTTCAAACCGAAGAACAATACATTTTGATCATGCATATATCTGAGCAACGGATTACCACATTAGAATAGGCAACAATTTTAATTGTGTTATAAAAATGAAAAATTCTTTGCTATGTCATAGAAAAAGGATTTGTGGAATGAACCGAAACACTTTGATCTCTTGTTCCAATTCAAACTTATTTATAGGAAACTGTTTGAAAAATCAAAATTCTAACCTCCATTCTTCCATTCAAGACAAGGACAAGGATGTCTTATTGTTTACGCCTTCTGGTGAGCAACTTGATCTTGGAATGGCAGAAAGTCACAGATTTAAAAATATGTTTGCTCCAGGAGACTTCTTTTTACTTAAAATGCAAGGGAAAAAAGTCATATCAACTCTATGTAGGAAAAGTCTAGTAAACAGACAACAATGAATACGTGGAAAAATCTTACGAGACTATCTCCGAAACCCAGAGATTTAAAGGAACTAATGAAAAAGCAATGTGCATTCCAGAAGATGTTATGAAAAAACTTAAGCCAAGTCACAACTACTCGTTTTAAGAACAAAGTCATTTTTGCAAAAAACATGAGTGACTTCAATTTCTGTTAAATCTGTGTTTTTAAGTTAGAATGATTATCAAAATTATTTTTGAATTTTGACAACTCATACATTTACTATTTAAAAATAAACTTTTATTTGACAGTAACTATCGGTTCTTATTCTCCCCCATCAAGATTACTAATATTTGAGAGACTTACTGCAGGTTAAATTGGAAAAAAAATATAAAAATTTTAACATGTGTTCCAATTGATCCCTATTAGCGGAAAGAATCGGAACATCTCTAAAACATTCAAAGCAGAAATAATAACTGTTCAAGATGTTTTTGTCTTTGCTTGGAATATCTGAAGAAAGCAAGACCGAAGTTTTTACTTAAAAAATCAAATAAAAAAATATCTAAACTGCTTTTTTTGCAATGAAATCTGAAAAGGGTACCAATTCACCCCGTTTTATGGTATGTAAAATCTCTTCGTTAATGACTTCCCTGTGTTTAATCTGAATAAAAATTTTAAAAATTCTCTTATTGTAGGAATTTTCATTTAACATTTTATTAACAGTTTATCTTCTGTTCGTAGAAGAAAAAAAATATTCATAGAAGAAATGTGTTTAAACTTTTTAATAGAAAAATTGCAAGCAAGAAAAGAAAAAAAAAGCAGAATGACCATAAATACTGTTCCAATAGAACGGAAATATAAAAAAAAACTAAAAGGCGGCCTTTTATTTCAGATATTTAGGTGGTTTACTGTCGCCATATAACAGAACAAATTACAGAAAAAGGAATCTAACGCTCCAAAACGGCAGCAAAACGATGAACCTAAATTTATATCTATAATATTACTTTAAAAGGGGAGGTTCTGAAAAAGAATATCGAATTGTAGGTGTTGAACTAAGATATCTCGCAATAAATCCCTGAAGATTCCATAAGAATGAAATCAAATAAATAAATAAAACATAAGTGTTTAAACAGAATAAAAATGACCCAGTAGAGTGAAATATTTCGTTTAAGGTATGTTAGGAGAAAGTACTTTAAGGTGGAGTGCGGTCAAAAAAAAAAAAAAAAGGCTAAATTCTAAAGGCGGTCATACGTTACGAATATTGAATTATTCTCTGTATAATGCGTTACATGGAGGTAGAGGGCGCTGCGCAGGGGAGTCCAAACAAAGGAGGCACTGCGCGAAACTGTCCGCCGAGTGATTTTATACAGAATGCAAGCGAAACATTTTTTTTCCTAGGAGTGAGAATACTCCTTCGCACTTTTTCGGGAAAAAATGTCTGTGAGGAGTGAAATGGACAAAAATAGTCTTTAAAATAGTTGTAACAATTCTGCGAAAAATTGAAAAAAAAAAAAAAAACTTTCTAAGCCGACCCCCTCGTCTAGTGATCACAGATGTCTGACTGCGGATGGGGAGGTTCCGGGTTCTAATCCCGATTCGGGCATGGATTTACTTTATCTCTTATGTCCTAGTACTTTCGTGGTGCAAATACGTTGTTGTGCAACGAATGGTTGTCTACCCTAATTGGGTCCGTATGGCATGTGTGTACTGTGGAACTGTACGGCCCATCGAATTACGCTAAATATGGAAAAATGAAGCAGCGCACCCTAAATTTCCAACCGAGAAGGCAAAAGACAACAACAATAACAACAACCACAACAACTAATTTTCTACGGATGCAATGGAAGATTGTAGGGAAAAAAGATATTGTTACTATTTTTATTTGAACCTTACGGAGAAATTAAAATTATGAATTAGAAAAACAATCAAATGTTGGATTTATAAATTTCTGATTGTTTCTTTCCCTATTTCCTATCGTACAAATTTTTCATTTCAAACACAATACATAATATCCTTTAAAATGTTAGAATGTTAAATAAATGTACTTGAATAAAATTTTAGCATAAAAAATAGCAGTAAACTTTATTGAAGAACCAAAATGTCGCTAGCGAGTAAGTACAGTTTAATATTTTTTCCGGCAAACCTGCAAAATTTCCTGAATATGTATTTTAAACTCATTGTATTGGTCTAAACCTTAGCTCTTTTGCCGTAATCATGAAGTGAAATATTAACTTATAAACATTGTTGTTCTCAGTTGTTGTTGCTCAGGAAAATATTTTTATCTAAAAAGCAAGACTATATATCTCAATTAATTTTGCTACTTTATTTGTTTTAGTTTATAGAATCTCGAGAAGAAGCCATATTTGCTTAGTTGGTGAGGATGTCAATACAAAAAGCACAAAGATTAAATACAAATACAAATACAAATGTGACAACCAGCAACAGGCTCTGGGCCCAACTGGATTCTCGAACTCGGAAATTAACGATACTCCAATGAGTCTGAATGTGCTGAATGAAAAAATTTCCCCATCCAAATTTCGATCCAAATTTTCTCGAATATAAAATCCTTTTTTCTGAACAACAGTTATGTTGTTGCGTTAAAATCTGAAGGAAAAATGTTTTCTTTTTAACATGTTTAGTCGCAATACAATACATATTACTTCTCAAGTTTTTTTTTTTTTTTTTTTGGGGGGTGGGGGGAGTTACAATATTTTTAATAACACTTAATTATACTTCATAAAAAAGACTCCATTTTAAAGATTTTTTTACCATTATCGCGTATAAAAAACAAAGAAACAAATCATATGTTTTGCTATTATTAAAAAAAATCTTAAAAACAACTTGCTCAATTCTTTCTGTAGAAATCTAATGATTTATAGGGATCAGCTAGTGTATATGAAAAAATGAGCCGTTGTTTTTACACTTTAATTCTGGCAGCCGTGGTTTCAATTTCAAAATGTAAAATGCACAGTAATAAACTATAAAACTATCAATTTTACAGTTTATTTCTGTTAAGTTAGAAATTTTAGTTTATTGCCGCAAAATTTAGCTGTAGTATACTGTAAAAACAACAGTATAATACCGGCAGCAGAGGTTCCACTTTAAAACTGTAAACTGAACGGTAATAAATTATTGAATTAGCGATTTTGCCGTTTATTACAGTAAATTTGCAATTTTACCGTTTAGTACTGTAAAAGTAGCAATTTTTACAGTTTATTGGTATTAAATCAACTGTATCATACTGTAAAAATATTATTCAGTTTTTACAATGTAGTAATATGTAAATAGCCGGAATATCATTGTAAGACGGAAGTAATTTAAAATTCAAGAGTATTACGCGAGCCCAGCTCCCGTTAGTTTCCATGAAAACGAAACCCTTGTGCAGTAAGCCCCCCCCCCCCCCTCATAAGCCAGGGCAAGGGCAGAACTTACCTACAACAGGTAAACCTGCAGCTTGGTCATGGCATCTTGCGATTGAAATTTCGTACTTGTTAATAGCCCATCAGTCAGGAATAGTCAGTAACTGAGCTAGAGGTAGGTATCCTTTTACTAGAGGTAAGATTACCTTTAAACCGGTAGATACGATCAATTTACCGAACGAGCGAGGCACTGCAGAGAGAAAAGATGAAAAGGGCTGAAATCACTAAGCAATAAATACTCAACTAAAGTAAGAGTTTCCGCCCGCTTTCGTATTCTATGCTGATGAGGGCAAAATAAGCCTGAAACTGCAGTCCATGGATCGAAATGAACGAGTTGGTGGTTTATTGCATGTTTCTGCTTTATTCCTTGCTTAGGGGCGGTAACTCACTGCTTTATAAAGTAAGAGTGTAGAATAGGGTGGTCCTTAAAAGGCATGATTTTTAAAATTTCGATTTTTCTTCGGTCTCACCCCCCTATATGGTTCTTTTTAGGGAGAAAATCAACTGCAAAAAGTTTTAGAAAAATATATTAAAATTTGGAGGTAGCTCAATAAGCTTGAAGTTGAGCGTATATAGGCTAATAAAACAATGTTAGCATGAAAACAAAACAAAGCATTTTTTAAATTATTTTACTTTCTGCTGTTATAAAAGATAGATATGAATAAAGAAAATATATAAGTAATTGGTTTAAATACAATAAAAGTAATAACATTATTGTTTTGCCATAGACGATATGGCGCTTAACAGTGTTTGTTTGTGACTGTCTGGATATTCACTTTTGTGCTTCTCAACCACTTACATTAGGAATTGGAACTGAGACTTATCTTTTGTTAATAAGCCACTGAGAACTCTTTAATAAGTACTATACCACGTTCAGCATAATCATTTATGACTGCCATAGATTTCAAAAGTTTTCAACCTTGATGAAAATCTAGTCTGTCATTCCAATTAAGTGGGTCGACTTTAAGGAACACATTTGGAATTCTTGTGTTTTACTTCTTCCATCTGTTTTCTTCTTCCATTTGTTCCTTCTTTTACTTCTTCCATCTGTGTTACTTCTTCCATCTGTTCAAACTTAATTCATCTTTTTGTCACAAAATCCTCAAAACTTTTTTTCTTTGAATGTTTTCAAAATTTATAGTAGCACGTTTTGGAGGATTATTTTGACTTTTCACATCTTAAATAGTTTTCACCATATGGCGTTTTGTAGAAAGAGGCACGTTATTGTCGAATATAGCTAATGCTATTAAATCTTCAAACCAAAGAGGTTTTTGCGAACTTTTGAGATACAGCTGTTGAAATATTGTTTTTTATATGTGAATAATCTAAGAGTGTGTTTAGTAGACGAAAGTCATTAAAGGGTGCATAAGATTCTACTAGAGCAATTATCCGGATCTTAAGATATACTCTAGCAACAAATATGCAAATGCCACGTAAATCTTCCTTTTCTCTTGCTGTGAGCTTGAACTGTGATTTTTAAACATCGATATCTTCATGCTATACATGACTTCTGACATCCAGCGAGCACGATGGACAGCACCTGATGCCAAAAGTTTTACCCCTAGTGGAGAACCGCCTCCAAGAAATATAACGACTAATTGAAGGATTTCCTTGCAATACTTTTTTGGCTGAAATTTTTACAAATACCCATTACAAAATGCAAGCATACCATCTTTAATATCAAGAACAAAACCAGCAACAACTTCATCATTTGCTCCAATTTGGAAGTTCTCCATGTTAATTAATTTCCATGATGATTGAAATCTTCTAAAAAGTGGAACTACAGGAGCAGAATTTGACCCTATGCCGACATCAAAAACTGATCGTGTGATTAGTTCCATAATATGACGACGACATGCATAATACAGAAGTTCTCTTTGAATTTTCAGCTCAAGAAGAGAACATGCACCTTTATATTTACCTGTGTTTGAGCTTGTTGTATTGGCACTAATTGCTCTCACTCTACTCTTGCAATCCCTTGCGATCCCGGTCGTGTATTGCTTCATAAACTGCAGATGCGACAGCTTCTCCAGTTCCAGATAGTAACTTACCAATTGAAAGTAGTTTAGAAATTTAGCTTTTTGAAACTAAAAAAGGCATTAGGCAAGAGATCTCATTTTTCTTTGCCCGTTAACTCAGGCAACAGTTTGCCATGCCAATGAACAGTTCAAGGAAATGGCACTTGAAATTCTTTCTTAAGTCTATGAGTTAGCTTAGCTCTGTTCTTTTTTAAGCCTTTGAATGGAAGATCTATTGACAGAATTTTCTTCAATGTTGTGTCCTAGAGTACTTTGTTTCTGCAATAAAGGTATACTGAATTACCATTTGATTCCTTTGCACGATCGAGTGCAGAGGACAATGGTGGTGTCAGGATATTAAATTGTTCTCCTTTAGAAGGCTTTGAGCACGAAAGATCTGCTTGTGATTTATTTCTTTTTTTCATAGTCAAAAATTTCATCTATAGCATGATCATCTGAAGAAGGTTTTAATGCAACCGCACTTTACTCTCTCCTCTCACTTTTGCTTTCTGTAATCTATTCTTCTATCATTTTTCATGGATCTTTCCATTGTTACAATTCAATTTTGTCTCACTAGTCTCTAATTCTAGTTCAAATATTATGATTATTTTTATTTCAGAATATAGCACATTTCATCGAAAATAAGATTTATAGCTACCATTTTCTCTGATAGGAACCAATCACAAGCATACAAAGAACTCAGAACTACAGTTACCATTGATACAGCTCATTGTGTTGCATAAGTATCTACAAAATGAAACTGAGGTTGAGTCATACGCATTTTTGCACGTGATAATCTCGTGAGGTTTTACCTTTGTTTTTTAGTCTTACTTGAAATTTGAGAAAACTGTTTTCTGTTATGAGTAAATAGATACATAAATGCAATATAAATAAATATAAAAATAATGTATAAACATGTAAATGCATATAAATAAATAAATTGAAGAAACTTCAGAATTGCGTGAAAATTAATATTTTGGTGAAAGTTCAGGGTCATTGAGCTACCTCTAAATATTGTTTAAATGAGCTAAAATTTTAGGTGATTCATTTTTTCCCCAAATGGAACCAGATTAAGGGGTGAGACCACAATATTTTTGACCTTCGAAAATAAGGACCACCCTAGTGTAGAACCAAATATTAATATTAGACACTATCTTTCCATCCCTGAAAAATAGCAGAGTTGATATTAAGCAGCAAAAAACATAAATTTAAGATATAGAATTCTTTAAAATGAATTAATAGAATAAAACTTATCCAACTCCTACTTATTAATTAAACAGAAGCTTATGTTTAAGTATACAAAGCAATAAGTTAAAACTCATCTTTGAGTACTAAAAGCTGTATCATTCCACTAATAAATTTATAAACCCTTTCGGAACTTTTATGAAAATCTATCAATATTTATAATTGCGTACTCCATGTAATTATATTTATTACATTTGTTGAATTAATTTAAAGAAATATTCAATTGCTTAACCCTTTGTTGTAGAAATGTTTAATTTTGAAGCAATAGAAGAAACATTTAATTTAAAAGTAAATGCAAAAAAGGTTCGTAAAATGTGTCTAATATATCACTTTTATTTACTTAAGAACGTGTTTGTAAGTTTCCACTTTGATTAAAAGAAAATATCCATTTGTTTCATACATGTTTCACTGTTAATAAATTAAATTAAGTTTGGCCAAGTTTAATTATAAATTTCCATTGATACAACCTTTATTTTTGTTGTAATAAAAGTAAAGATAGATAAAATGAGCTGCCTTATGCATCACAAATGAGCTGCCGTGCCGTATGCATCGCACTTGCAGATATAATTGGGTTTTTTATAATTTGAGATACTAATTAGAGAACACTGTAAAAATAGATGTTGTTTTTATAGTATAGTACAGCTAATTTTACAGTAATAAACTGTGAAATTGCTAGTTTCACAGTTTATTACTGTGCGTTTTACAGTTTTAAACTGAAACCTTTGCTGCCCAATATTATACTGCTGTTTTCACAGTATAATACAACTAATGTTACAGTAATATGTCTAATTTTACAGTAATAAACTGTAAAATTGCTAGTTTTACAGTGATAAACTAAAATAGTATGTAATTTTTAATTTTATTACTGTGCTTTTGCAGTTTAAAACTGGTACCTCTGCTGCCAGTATTTTACTGCAAAAACAACAGCTTTTTTTTTGCAGTAAATGTATAAATATTTATTACATACATTGGGCCGAATATAGGTATATGAACAATTATTGGTACATTTCCTAATACATGGTGAATGAAAACTCTTTTTTTTTTCAAAAATACGCCATTCCTTTGTACATATTCAACAAATTGTACATTTTAAAACTCTTTTGTAAAACTTTAGGGAATGATAGAAAGCTGCTGAACAAGTACATTTATACAAAGTTACAAATAGTTGCAAGCATAAAGAGGACGCGCAATATGCACACGAAGACAAATACTTACAGATGCAAAACAGGTTCAAAACGATCCTAAGCAATATTTTAGTTTTTAGGAAAGGCTTAAAGCGCTTGTTTAAAATTAAGGCTTATAGTTTAAGCCTACGTGTCGCATACGATAACTCAACGATCTTTGAAGGTTCGTTATAACGACGGTTGGTGCGTTGTCATTGCAACGCATGAAACACAGCTGCTGACAGCAAATGTCAGCAGCTGATTTAAACTTTTCTTAAAAACTAAAACGCTGAGGAAAATCGTTTTGCGTAATATTTTTGTAACATGTTTCACATCCGCCAGGTTCTGGCTTTGTGTGCATATAGTGCGTCAGCATTGTGTTTGCTACCATATGTTCTTGTATATTCTTGCTGTTCAGATGTGTTCTATTGCCTCTTAAAATGTTTCTCAATAATTTAGATTCAGATTGTATGCAGGGACATTCATAAATTGTGTGTAAAGTTTTACAGATGTTAAAAAAGCAAACGCATATCTGAATAACATAGGGATGTATCAGCGGAAACATCCATTCTAAGAATATCTGCCATATATCTTCTCCAGATGGTTTTTTGGAGATATTTTGTTCCTTTCCCGTACATGGTTGATTTTCGTTACAGTAGAACTTCGTTTATTCGACGCTCATTTGTCTGGATAAAATTTTTAAAAGAAAAATAAGAAATATTGTTTCTTTTTCTGCTTATTATTATTGTTATTACACTGGCGGGAAAAAAAATCCCAACACCAAGAAAGACTTGTGTTAGATAAACGAAATCTGGTAGGCGTGTTTATACAACTGAAAGATGACATCGATTGAATTTTCGCGCTCCTCGCATAAGTGTGGCGCAGCTGGCGTCACTCAGAACATGCAAATAAGGCTTGTTTTAAAAGCGTGTTATGAAGCTCTTGAGTGTTATTTTTCCGTGAAAGTTGACGAATTGCGTTCATGTTAGCCAGAAATGCCTTTAAGAAGACGAAGAAGCCATTATCAACAGCTCACCGCGTTTGAACGAGGTCGTACAATTTGGCTACGAGAAGGTGGATTTTCATTTCGCGATATTGCAGAAAGACTTGGGGGAAAATGTTTCCACCATGCATGATTATTGGAAGCTATGGTCAAGGGATGGTACTACCTCAAGAAGATCGAGTTCCGAGCTGCCACGTGGCACGACTGAGAAGGAAGATCGCCGAATCTTGCGTACGGCTGTGGCGCATCGTACTGCATCTGCGGCTGACATTCGAGCTGCAGTTGGTACCATCATGACCCAAAGAACGGTAAGAAACTGTTTACTTCAAGGACAGCTCCGAGCCAGGCAGCCTAAAGCCGGTATTCTATTGACTGCAAACCATTGCCGTTTCTGACGGCAGTGGTGCAAAGACAGAGCTCGCTGGAGGTCGGAGTGGAAATCTGTTTTAATTTTTGATGAAAACACATTCTGCCTTAGTGCCAGTGGTGGCTGCAGATTGGTCAGAAAAAGGCCAGGGGACCGCCTGCATCCAAGCGGTCTACGGCCTAGACACACGGGATCCACACCTGGCGTCATGGACTCTGGAGCAATTTCCTGCGACATCAGAGGCACTCTTGTGGTTATCCCAAACTCACTGACTGAAAATTTGTCATCAGTCTGGTAATTTAACCAGTAGTACAGCCCTTCATGAGTAGCATTCAAGGGGGAGTTTTCCAACAGGATAACGCTCGCCCTCACATCGCTGCTGTAACGCAATGTGCTCTACAGAGTGCTGACATGTTACCATGACCTGAAAAATCACCAGGTCTGTCTCCAATTGACAACGGCTGGGATATCATTGAACGGCACTTCGAGCATCATCCACAATCAGCAATGACGGTCCTAGTATTGACACAATTAGTGCAACAAGCATGGCACTCCATACCTCAAAGTGACATGCGGCACCTGTATGACGCAATGCATGCACGCTTGCAGACTTGCCTTCAAAATTCTGGAGGTTACACCCTCTATTAAATTAACATAATTTCACATTTGCACAGCATTTTCTTGAGCTTAAATTAGCCAGTGATCTTGTACATTTATTCAAATAAACATGTTAACTAGACAATTTCATTAACCAAATTTCATTACTCTACAGTTATTTTTTCTTGGTGTTGGGATTTTTTTCCGCCAGTGTATTATTATTATTATTATTATTTCACATTAACCCATCTATGGCCAAGTTTTTTTTAAACAATTTTTTTCAAATTTTATCTGCTTAAAACTCTTATTTGGAATGTTTTAAATACATTTTAGGCGTCAAATAGATCACCGCTACCATATTTATTAAGTTATTCAATGTTCTGTTTATGGATACTGGGCATATATATGAGCAACTGAGCATGATTATAAAATATGATATAATCATTTCTGCAAAATAACATTACGGAATACTTCTGTGATCTATTTTAAGCACATAATTTTAAAATAGTTCAATTTTATGAAAAATAAGTTCGCAAAAAACACCATCTTTCTGCGACTACCCATGCTGTATACTGCCGTGGGCAGGTAAAGGGCAGTAACTGCAAAATTTTCGATTTTCATTTTTTTGCATTTTTGAAATCTATGTTACATTAGTTTTATGGTACAAGCATCTTTTTTTGGTTTTCGATGAAAAAAAACTGTTTTTTAACCAGTGGTAATTAGCAGTAACTGCATTTTTCGTTACGATGGGCAGGTAAACGGCAGTATCTGCATGTCTGTAGGATGAACATAATATGAATCGCTGTGCAAAACTTGCATCAAGCCGCAAAAACCGTTTTCCTTTGTACCTAAACTGAGCGAAAGTAGGGGTGTCCTAATGGGAGGTCACGGGAGGTCATTGGTTGCACTTGAATGTTCCCAAGGGGGTGTTTTATTCATTTTTGGGGTGAATCAGTGTTAATATCAATGCAGACTTGAGTGAGACAAATTGGCATTTCCACTTGGCGATATATCGCCAAGCTTTTGGTCGCCAAGTGCTTGTCGCCAACTTGGTAACATATCGCCAAATTGGCGACAAATTTGGCGAAAAAAATTATTTTATGAGTTTGGGCTCGATTTAGCGCTTTTGGCGGTATTTTGCGAAAAATCCACTGAATGATGCTAAAATCGGCGATATTTTGAAAATGAATCGTTGTAAATCATTTTTTGCATTATTCGTGGTACATTAGGGGCGTAAATGTTTGAATTGTTATCTTGCTTATTCCAAGCACTATTTAAACACTTAAGGCATCTACTAAGAAATTTACACGTAAAAGGAAGTAGTGTGGGGTCCATACCAGGTTTTTTTCTTTCAAATAAAGTTTCTCTCCACTAGCAGACAATATTTTTCACGATTTCAAAGATACACAAGCCAAACTTGGCAGACGACAAACAAAAATGCAGCAATGAAATGATTTTATTTACATTGTTTTGTTTTCTTTTAATTACAGTTGCTTTCATACTAACAGACGATAGTTTTTGTAGTTTAATCCCTAGCTGTTTTAATAGTGCTATAAAAAAAAATCGTCAGCACAACAAGCATTTCAAGCGCTCTTTTTCTCAAAGTGATTTCTTGGTTGATGCAAATTACAAAGCATTAACTGATTTGTAGTAATTTTAAAACATCTGATGTGAACGCCACACTACTTCCTTTTACGTTTAAGTTCCATAATAAATAACTCAAGTGTTAAAATAGTACATTAGAGTGAGCAAGATAACAATTCAAACATTTACACCCCCAGTTTGTCCCGAATCAATGCAAAATAATGTTTTCAATGATTTATTTTCTAAATATCGCCAATTTTAACATTATTAAGTGATTTCTTCACAAAATATGCCAAATTGAATCCAAATTTTTAAAAAAAATCATTTTTTCACCAAATTTGTCGCCAACTTGGCGGCAAACACTTGGCTACCAAAAGTTTGGCGATATATCACCAAGTGGTTGTACCAAATCATATTACTCAATTTGCATTGAAATTAACATTGATTTAGCCCACAAAGGGGTAAAAGACCCCCTTGGGAACATTCGAATGCAACCACAAGGGGAGGTGCACAACTAGACCACCCTCAGAGCCTACATACCAAACTAGAAGCTTCTACGGCATATAGTTTTTGAGTTATGCGACATACATACATACGCACATACATAGAAACATACGTACGTACATACATACGTACATACAGACGTTACGAGAAAACTCATCGTAATTAACTGGGGCATGGTCGAAAAGGATATTTCGGCTGTTTATATGTTAGTAGGTACATATGCACGTGCTGATAGGTCGAAAAAAACTACTCAACATTCATTCGGGGGCGAGCAAAATTAAAATATAGACCGAAATTTGAGTGAAATTTTCTTCGAGATCACAATACTTCCTTCACTAAGTAAAAGAAAGTAAAAATGGCTGAAGAATCATCGAGTTTTGCTTCATATTTTGCATAATACAATACAGTTTCATTATACTTTTTAATTATATTTCGCGTTCGTTTATATTAAATCTATATCAAGGAACACGGTATTTATGTATATTTTTAAATAAAACATATCATTCACAATGCAATAATATATTTCGTAATAACATATCTACTTCGCATGCTGTCGAATATGTAAATACTGGACATTTAGTAGCATACTCTGCAGTTACTGCCGACTGCCAGTCAATTCCGCATGACAATTAGAGTGAAAAGGGCAGGTAAAAGGCAGTATCTGCTTTACCTCTCTTTGCGCTTGCAAAATCAAAATTCAATCGATTACCCAAAAAATATATCGGTATAAACATATAGTATCGCCTATGTTCGAAGTTCAATGTTTTATTGATCTTTGTGGGAAATCAAAAACGCGTTTCTTCAAATATCTCGAAAACTCCTTTTTGCAGATACTGCCGTTTACCTGCCCACGGCAGTATAGTTGTTTGACTCATTTACCTAAAAGTAACTGTCAATAAATTAACTCTAATGTCCAGTTAGCGGCTTCATATGGTTTTCTCAAGAAGAAGAAATATTCCATTTGTGAAAAACAGCTTTAGTAAGAGGATATACGTATTACAAGTCTTTGTCTGAAGTAACTAACAAGCGTCCCGTTTTTAGGCTACTGGGAATAAATGGGTTTACAGATTGCTAAAACGTAAATACAATTACTCCAAATATTCGCTTTTTGTTTGGATCTATTGAGGGGATGGTGGAACTTTTTTTTTTCAATTACCCTGACGTGTTATCACATACATTCACACTATCATCATGCAATTGTTCCTCAAATTTCATAAAAATTTATTCAAACTTACAGATATTATTAATCATGTTGCAAATAAATGTTTACTAAAATGGGCAAAAAAGAATTGATTCCTGCGCGTCAATTGCCAAAATACAGTATATTATTGATACATATCATTACTTACATACATCTAAATAAAATAAAATAATTGTAATTTTAAAATCAGTTTAAGCACTAAAAAAATACTCTTGAGTCATTCCATAGTGACTAACGTAACATTCAAAGCTGATTTAGTAACTGTTTTTACATGTAACTTAAAGGATAAAAAATATTTTTTCTTTATGCTGGTGGATTTACAATGTACATGGTATCTATGTATCATTTCTGCTAAGAATTTAAAACAAAATTACTGACAGTAGATATTTTTTCAACCAAAATAGCAGCGTAACTAACGTAACATTTTTGCAACCCTGAAAATTAATGCTCATGAAGTGAGGCAAACATTTCTCAAAGTTAAGAAAGTGTTAAAAATTTAATGATATATTTGAAAAATGTGTTCAGTTGGCTTTTTAAAACATAAAACACATTTATTAAATCTCAACTTTTTTTAATTCTTAAGTGTCACTTTTACTCAAGATGGAGTGTGACTAACGTAACGTGACTAACGTAACCATCAAATAACAAGCAGTAAACACACTACAAACTATTTACTAATCTCAGTGATTATTACAATACTTTTTTATTTTTTTAAAACGTTTTATGTTGTATGATTTTTATTTATTTACTTATTTATTCATTTTTGATACTTTTTTCGCTTCGGTATTTTTTTTTTCTTCGGCTGAGGTTGACATTTCTATTGAATGACCCTCTTCAGAATCTGAAATGTTTAAGCAAAATTTTCATGCACAAAAGCATTAGACCAATGTTTTTCTGAGAAAATAATGCGACAAATTATTTATTCCTTTTTTCAAATTTTCTATGAGCAATTCTACGTAATTTTGTTACAAAACATGGTTTTGTATTGTATCTGTTTATTTAAGACTATGTTTTGCTCATTATCTGTACTACCCCAAAAGAGGTATTTCCTGCAGTCAAACATACTATTTTTAGTCACTGATATTAATAGATAGAATGAGCAAAAAAAAGTAAAAAAAGAATCAAACATGGAAACAGAAAATAGTTTCATTTTCACGACATTTAATTTTTTGTTATTTTTTTTTCAAATATCCAATTTTGAAAACAACGTATCGCCTCGAATGACATCTCAAGCATTTTATTATTACGCTCTCTTAAGAAATTTTGTTTTATTTTTTTCTTTTAAAAAAAGTGTTTAAAGATTGAAGAGTAGTTAAAATCATGCATATTGAACAGAAAAAGGAAGTGTCCCAAAACACTGTTCAAACTGTTATTTGAACCAAATTGCATTATTTTAATATAATTTCATAATAGAAGCAAAAATTCACAAAAGAAATTTTCAACTCCAATCATAAAAAAAAGAAAACAACAACGTAAGAAAAAAAAATGTGAAGGAAGCAATTTCCTTCTAAAATATATATCTCAAAACATTTTCTTTCAAACTATCAACACAAAGCTAAAGTGATATCTATAAATTTTAGATGAAAACTTGAAAAAGGAAATAAGGAAAGACATTACCTTAAGCGAGATTACTAATAAATTCTTCGTTTTAGAAACAAATTGGCACCATTCTAAATTCTCTAATCATAAATAAAAGGAATGGAAGTAGTTCCGTAACGACTCTCAAATAAAATCTCTTCTAAGTAAAGAAAATTTGTCACTCTTCCCTTAAATCTTTAGTAGATATCATTAAATGGTTTGAAATTTCCTCCCTGATTTTTGACTTCATGTTTTCTTTATAAGTGAGTTAATAATCCAGCTATATAAATTGATTTAAAATGTGTTTCTTTGGGGTAAAAAATCTCCACAACGAAACAATATGGATGGATTTTTTTGACATGTTTAAAAGCATTGCAAAAAATGAGCTGTTGTTTTTACAGTATAATACTGGCAGCCGAGTTTCCAATTTAATACTGTAAAATGCACTGTAATAAACTGTAAAACTAGTACTTTTACAGTTTCTTAGAGTAAAGACAGCAATTTTACAATTTATGGCCGTAAAATTTAGCTGTGTTATACAGTAAAAACAACAGCAGCAGTATAATACTGCGGCAGAGGTTCCAGTTTAAAAATGTAAAATGCACGGCAATAAACTGTAAACTTAGCAATTTTATAGTTTAGTATTGTAAAATTAGCAATTTTTACACTTTATTACAATAAAATTAGCTGCATTATACTGGGCAATTCCATCGTTACAGACGTAACAATCGCAGACTTGGAACGCAAATAATTATAGTTTGGGCTGATGAAAGTCTTCAATTTTTTTTTCCTGTAGTGTAACTTGATGATGTTTATGCTACATTAAATTTGCGTGCAGATTTCTTAATTACAAAAAAAAAAAAAATACAGAAATTAAAAACTGCCTGTTACAGACGTAATTCACAAAACAGCAAAAACTCGACTATGTCATACAACTTACAATATTTCTCTGAATTATACGGAAATTTTGAACCTTTTTTTTAATACGTGTTCTAGAGACTTCAAGTTTTCTAAAACCATAAAGATTGTGTGGATTTTGACTGCCGAATTTGTGAAAAAAATTCATAAACTTGTTACGGACGAAACAAAGTGGTGTTACAGACGTAACATCTCTGATTTGAAAGTAGAAAACAGTATTTTAAAGCGGGAATAAACAAAGATTTTTGTGCTAAAACAATACAGTAGCATTAATTAACACATTATTTGAATATTTTAAGTTTTACTGTATCAGTTTTAGAAAATTTGGGCAAGTCTGGGGGAGTTGAGAGCATATGCCGATATGTCAATATGTAACAATAAATTAATGCATCTTAAGAGAATTATTTCGAAGAAAGATTGACACAAGAAAAGTTTAGAAGGGCCTTCACACAAATTTATTTATTTGTATTCTTAAAATTAATGCATAATGGGGCTGCTACATAAAAAAATCGGGAAAAGTAAATTCCTCCCTGGAATCAGTGATTGGTCTTAGGAGAACTTAAAAATTTGAAAATGGTGGATGATATAGCAGAATACTAGTACCAAACTAAAATTTAACCTTCTTGGTGACAGTTGGTCAATTTTGATAATTTTTTTTGAATGAAAAAATGAGTCCTTTTTCGTCCGACGTTATTTCGAAATTCGAACGGCATTTTCGCAAATAAATTTCAATTACATGCCGACATAATTAAAAATTTCAAAATCAGAATACCAGAAACTTTAGTACTCGTACCATATTATGCTATATACATGTATTGCTCATCCTGTGCTTTTTACCTATTTAATTGGAAATTTACTTTTGCTACGGACGTAACATAGAGCCATTTGTTATGTCCGAAATGTTACGTCTGTAACAGCATTAATTTAAAAACTAAATCAGTTGCAATATTTTTAACTATGGTGGGTAATTACTCTAAGAATTTGCCAAAAGGACCATTAAGGGTTTTTTTTAATTTTGATTTTTTGGGACGTAATGACAACTTTTGCTTCTTTTTTGTTACAGACGTAACATCAAACTTCTTTTTTTCAAACTTCAATTACACCATTTAGATCAATTCAAAAGAAATTAATGAATGCATATTATTATAGTACCGTCTTAGTAGTTAAAATTGTGCTACAAGTAGTTATTTTTGTTTTTATTTTTCGATGAGAAATATGCATTTGAAAATGTGTTCTTTTTTCTGATTTTTACAAGTTCGTGAATATTGTACTTCCAACTAAGAAAACAAGTGTTATTCTAACTCTCACCAAAAAACCAATGCAGGATTCTTAAAATATACATCTTATGCTTTAAAATGATGTATAACATAGCAACATAACTTCAATATGAATTTTTGACCAATTGGTTTCACTTTTCATGGAATGGCCCTACTGTAAAAACGACATTCATTTTTTACAGTTAGCTAAATAACTTCGCTACCAGTCTTCACTCGATAGCATTTAATGGTTTTTCTTCTTTCCACATACTAATATAAGAAGTAGAATTTAAAAGTTTTATAGATCCACTCTCACATTTAAAGTAGCGCAAAGTTTGGTGGTGCACTTATATTGCATTGAATTCATTTTTGCAGTTTTTTAACAATGTTCATCTCAGTGAAGTTAAATTAGCAATGAAAGGTTATAGTTGAATGTTTTTGATTAAAGCCTTTTAAAGGATATGCTGTAAGCTCGTGTAGTAAAACAAACAAAACAAAGCAGAAATACGCACGAAAGAAAGAATGAAAAGAGACATTCAGTGGATACTAATATGTAGTTTTATTAATTTGAAAAATAAATGTTGCTGTATTGTTTTATTTATTTTTTTAGTAAAAGTGCGCATTATACATGTTTTGATTAGTGATGTTTTGTTTAGGCATGTTTGGTGATAGTAACATGCATTTCTTCTTCAATATAGGATAATTTGGATATTTGGTAAAATCTCATGCATCAATAATTTGTATATTTCTACTTAAAGCACAAAAAGCTCGAATTTAAGATAAAACCAAGTTGTATATTCGCTATAGATAACTGTAAGCATTTATGCAAAAAGTATAAAAGCTTTACATAGGAACGTGTGATTCTTTTTCTGAAACATCAACTATTTTGCGAATAGAAAGTGTTAGAAAGATTACTAAAAGAGGATTAAATAGTAAGTACTACAATAACTGGCCGAGCGATATTTATCTAATGAAACATATTTTCCCGAAGAGAGAAGTTTGAACGACAGTCAGTTTATTTTGCGACGGTACATAAACATCTGAAAGCACCCATATTCCATTTACCGCCAAGCGAATGCACCGGATTACTCCGTTGGTGTGGTACAAAATGATGACTTATACCATTTCAAATACTGCAAAATTTATTACAAGACTAGCTGCCAGGGCAGCTAGATTAGCTTCCTGCGGCATGCTGATGCATAACGTCCCCCCTCTCTAACTTTTACCTCATTCTGAAATTATATTATTTGATATAATTTAATGTTCATTCGATTTCAAGACATACCACGCACGTGGCCCGGCGTTGCACGGGCACTTCGTGCCCTGAAAGTAGTGAGAAAAAAATTTAAAGAAACTACTCCCCGCCAAGGCGGCTCGCTTACAGGCGCTTCACGCCTTTACTTTTTTCCTATATAAAAAAATCATTCGAATTATTGAGATGCTTCACGCCTTCAAGATGGTGAGGAAAGTTTCAGTAAGTTCAGGTCGCTCAAAGAAAAAAAGCAGACATAGATACTCAGTTTTTAATATAAGTAGATGGCTCTTCAACAAATAAATGTTTCAAAATATTACCAGTAGCTAGCGATAAAAATTCTACGTAAGTGGTCCGCTTATGAGTTTCGTGTTTGATTTAGTTAAGCCTTCATTCAAAATTCTCATTATCATTGTTATCACCGTTTCATAGCAACGACGGTTTGCAAGAATGGATTTCATATTTAATCATTTATTAGGCTTAATCGCTTTAAATTTGACTACTTATTAATTGATATCTTCGCTAATTAAAATCGTATAATTATATCAATTGAAACTAAAGAAGCTTGAAAAATTACCTATCTATCGGTACCTGGTTCGACTTTCAGTTCATTGGCGTTCAGGAGAAAGAAGCGTGACATAGAAAGATAGAAAGATAGTTAGAAAGAAAGATAGTGAGAAAGATACTCAGTTTTTAATATAAGTAGATATATCTGCATTGATTTCTAAGTATTAGGCACCAGAGATAAGCAATTCTGCACCGGTTCAACTAGGTTCCTTATAATCCCAGTAAAGTTCATGTTATGTCTTATTAGTGATAATCCACTGCATTTTGTAGTATAGTTAACACCTGATCTAAATTAAAGTTACATTCATATAATACTAAATGAAGACTAGTTCTCCAATAAAAAATATTGCTGGTGAAATATTATTATCTTGGCAACGATTCTTCTTTCCGTGATTTATCGTCCGCCAAACAAAAGCGTGAAGCAGTTCTGGCAATAAAACACAGCTCTACGAAGTAATTAAATTCTTTTGAAAAACAACTATCCCGCTAATGAAAACTCATTTAGTTAGAGATTTTTTTCTAGTTCGTTACTTACTACACTAAATGTGTTTCGAGAAAACAACATTCTTGTTAAACTATTATTTTTCTCTATGGAAAGTTTTTCTATAATTTCTTGTTTCTTTTGAAACTCTGCTGATATAAGTTTTACAAGTATTAATGAAGAATTCAATGTTCGCAGTTACAAATAACAAACTTTTTAAAACTATGTTTATCGGCTTTTTTTTTATTTTTTTTTTCTTATGAAGTACACAACTAAAATTTTTTGCGAATTTTAAAGGCTGTAAGTCGGATAGAAAACATCAGTGACGTAGTCACAAAAAAATTTCGGATTGCGACATTATTAAATTTCGGAGGAGGATAAGGTACGTTTTGCCCTTTTTTTTACGTTCAAAAATCTAAATTGGGGGACAGGGACGTTTTATCTGTAAATCCCTGGGGCTATGGCCCTAAATTAAGCAGCGCAATATGCATTGTTATAACTGGTTTTAGAGCACTTGATCTCAATATAGTGACCACCACAAAGCCTGGGCTCTCTGATACGACGAGTGCCTGTATCGTTTGATAATTTTCACTCACTAACAGTAGTGTTATTATCCAATGAAACTACACTGTATAGTTATCGACCACAAAGATAGTTAATCGAAAAATATTTACTTGTAGCTAAGAAGTAGCACCAGTTTAAACATTTAACTAAAACTAAATTTTACACCTAATCACAAGGGTTAAACATACCCAAAAATAATGAAGTAAATAATGCAACCTTAACTACAACGAGTTTTATTATCGGGGAAAAATGAACATTTTAACACGTGCTCTTGTGGAGTGTGGAGATTCAAGAACATATAAATCAATTCCTCCTACGACTTTGAAGCTTTTACTATGTATTGTATTGTTGATTTTTAAGCTAGGATGTATTTTTTGTATATTTAATTTGTCCTAATTGTCAAAGTAAAAACTTATGGTTGTGTTCTTATTTTAATTGCAGCTTTTTCATGGTAATGTGATTTTCTCCAGTGCGCAGTTTGTGTATTACAGTGTTTGTGTATTACAGTGTACTCAATAATACTTTTCAAAGAAGAAGAAAAAATTGTTTAAACTGAATTTTTTTGGAAAACTTTCACTGAATACTTAAAAATATCTTTACTTAGGACTTTTTTTTTCCCCTTGGGGGAAAAAGAACTTGATAAGTTATTGAAACAAAGTTGTCTTAAATTCAGCATTTGGTAAATCAAGCATGACTTCTATGATTAAATTCTTTACTCTAGCTCATTCAATAAAAACGTAATCTAAAATATGCTTCATTTTTTGTTTTAAATCTGATAGATTACTTTATAAAAAATACCGAAACATAAATACAGCTTATTTTTTTCTATACTGTATTGCAACTTAACTTGACACTGAACGTCACTACGAGCGGAGCCAATAAAAGCTCAAAAGCAGTCAGCGATCTCCTCTAATTCACCAAGTAGGCTGTGACGTTTTGTCTAGCTCGTTTTTCATAGGCTAATGGCACGCTGACGTCACGATGTTTTTGCCAAGAAACGTTGCAGTGTACTATAAGTACTTTTGCACCTTTTTAGCTTTATATTACTTTTATTTTCCCTTTTAGTCTAGTCAATAAAGGATTTGAAAAAACACTAAAATATGCAGTTTTAAAAATTGGCCACACAGGTACAGGAAGGGCTCCTGATGAACATACTAAAAGTCCCCAGTGGTGAGGGGGGAGCTCGCAGC
>JAXGGA010011393.1:0-42632 GCA_038373865.1 Uloborus plumipes
AACGGTGTGCAATTTTATTCTTTTGGTTGAATGGCTTGAATTATCTGTAGGGCCCTTCACTATAAAATATTTGTTGATTTGTTAATTTTATCGTTTTTTTTTTTTTTTTTTTTTTTTTTTCAATTTAACTTTTACTGTTACAAGTCAAAATTGTCAATTAACGACTAAGCTATTGTAACCTTCTTTGGTTATTTCATGGTACCAAACGTCACTTATTATTTATTCCCTTAAACTTACTTTCTATTTTTGCACATAAAGGAAATCAGTTTAAATTCAAAAATACGATTTTTGGTGGCATATCTTGAAAAAATTATAGTTTTCTAAAATTTGTAATGCTCTTGGCAAGTAGTGTGTAATGCGGGAATAAAAAACGGAACTTTCCATTCATTATAACTATTTTTGACATGCTAAATGTTTTGATATGCATCAAATCACAACATCATTTCTGGCTGAAAGTTTTAAAACTTTAAGAAAAGGTAATTGTTCCAGTCATATGTTTTCGTATAAGATCTTCCCTCTGCTGGCTGTATTGATCGCATTGATCTCCTCTTTTGTTCTTGTCATGAAAATTTCAGTTGAATAAAAAACTAAATGTATACGTTATATTCATTGATGTTTTGTTTCATAAAATATGAAGAGAAAAGCATTTTAAGCTTGGTTTCATATGACAGATGCGGAACGGGTTAGAAGCAATCATAAGTATTAAAAGTGAAAGCTCATACTTCACTTTTGCCCTCTCAAAGTAACATAACAGAAATCACGGGTGAGTTGAGATCTCTTTTTTCTGTGGTTTATGTTCAGTGAGGCATTTAGACAGCTTGGTACAGTTTCCTTTCTTACTTTATCTTCAAATACTTTGAGATATTTTTTTCCTAGAAAGAAATATTTTATCTGCTTCACAACTCATGAAAAAGTATTCAATTTTCATTGAAACAAAATAATTAAAAAAAAAACTTTTAAAGAAAACGGTTTGCATTGAGGAGCAGTAGTTTGAATAGTACCATATAAAATAATGATGGAAAAGTTAAAAACTGCGACTGGAAGATAAGAGACAGAAGGGCAAATAAGAGAAACGACAATACAAGACGACAATTAATATTATTCTCTGCAATCAGTTTATATCTCTAGGCAAACTCACGGGGTTAAAATACTCCTTAGCATTTATTCAGGGGAGATGAGTTTATTTTGGAGGAATGAAATCAGCAAAACTGTGAAGGTCCCAATCGAGACGAATTCCATTACAGATAAATTTTCAGAGAATAAAGTTGAAAGTCGCTGACAAAGAAGGGTTGTATATAATTTTGATTCTTAAATTTTAAATGCTCGGCAGTTACGCTTGAAAATAACATAGCATTCACCGGTAGTGTTTCCAAATTTTTAATTGCTTAATGCTTTACAGTCAAATTTAGAATATTAGTTAGGTTTAGAATATTATTCTTAATGTTTTTATCATTGACATTTGAATTTTCACTTATTCTTACTACTTCTTTTTGGTCCCATAAATGTCATTATTTTTATTTCAGTATCGTTAGTCAATAATTAATAAGTAGCGGAATTACATAATGCATATATTTTAAAAGTAACATTAATGTATAATGACTTCATATAATTATACTCTAAGGGGTTTAATCTTTTCATTCTTTATCAAGAGATTCCCCTGTTCCACCATTTCGATCAATGACCAAAATATAGCGACGATTTTTATTAAAACCCTTCGCCAGCCGAAGTCTTGCGTTCCGGCAAAAAAGCTTTATTGCTACAGTACTCCCTCTAAAGCTCTTAAAGATTTCAGTACACTTATGTTTAAAAATGCACATGTCTTATTGTTTAAATAACCCATATATAAAAATAAAGTAAATAAATTACGCTGTTAAAAACATTGGTATAGAAATAATTTTCTCAAGATTTTTCGTTTTAAGTTTCTTTTAACTCAAATCAATTTAGAACAAAAAATCAACATTTTCCCTCTTCACAATTTATTATGAATTGATTCATATAGCATTTTTACTATAAAAAAATTTCATAATTTCTTTTTGCTTCTTCTCATTGCTGTTTTAGTTAATTTTTTTCTCTGGACCAGGAACTTGAGTCACCTCTTAATGTTATACTAAAATGAAAGAAAAAAATGTTATTCATACGCAAAGAAATTTATTGAACACATTTGGTTGAGAAAATGAGGAAAACTCGCAACAGCAGTAAATTGATGGCAGCTACTGAAGAGAAAACAAAGCGTACAATTTCTAGGACTTCCTTTTGATCAAATTGGCATTTATTTACGACCGAAGAAAATAAAAACATAAAATTAGGAATAAGGCAATTTTATTTTAATAAAAATCATCAATTGCTGCACAAAACAACCTGCAAAAACTCCAAGTATGTTATATCCTTGTTGTTTACATCAATTTTATGAAGGACATAGACTCTACTTCTGTAAAATATAATCTTGAATATTTAAAGAAATGATAATTATACGATGTTTTTTTGGCTCAGTCATCGATACTTACAAGATGAGATCCGTTTCGAAAAAAATAAAAATTTTCTAGAATTATATAGAGGTAAAGTTCATGTTCTTCAAAAACTTCGTGCAATAAAACAAGGCTTTCATATAGTTTTTGTATGCTGTTTCGGTAATAATTAATACGTCTATTATAGTAGAAAAGCCTAATAGATTTTTTTTTTGTATACTGTGAAAACACGAAATTTATTTCATGATTTTTTTCAATGTTAGGCTTTTAGGAAGAAAGCTGCTTAGACGACTTCACCGTCTTTTAATGTGTTATTCCGTGGTGTTTTCTCTGCAACGGTGTATGAATAAATGTAATTCAGGACAGTTTTGCTTGGTTTATAATAGGGTAACGCATTGCTTTCTCTACTGTATCCAATCAAGTGTACTGCCCAAGAGCTATCATCCTCTTTTTCATGGGGCATCTCTATCGGCAGATAGCCATTATCACGAAACAATTTTCACCCAGCGCCTCCATGTTTAATATCCAGTTTGGCGAGCGAAAATATCGCCCGTTGTACGGCAACCCTTTAAAGTTACTGGCCCCGTTGTTTTATCTAAATTAAAATATGCATAATTTGTTGAAAACTATAAACTCAAAAAGCATAATTTCGAAAAATGTAGCTTTTGTCAAGCCAGAAGTCACGTACTGAAAACTTGAGAATTTTCCACTACTCATTTTGCGCCGGTCTCATGTTAATAAAACTGAAATTAAAGAGAGTATTAATTGCCAAAAACAATTCACATTTTTTGCATTTTGGTGACACAAGCATATTTTCACATTTGGAATGTAGATACCAAATGAAGAAGAGCAGAATTTCAGCGTAATATGTGATAATAATAATGTATAAAAATGCATTTTTTTAATGTTTCATTAAATATTAAATATGTTCAAATTATTTCCCGTGCAGAATATTTATTTTTTGTTGCGTTATCTCTTGCAAATTGTAGTAAAATATAAAGGTAATTCTAAGGCAGTGAGTAGCTTTTAGAAATATGGAGTAATCAACTATAAAGCATAGAAATTCGAAAAAAAGAGACTGTTTAATGAAATAATAATTCACAAAATTCAGCAACTGCACAATTCTCCTTATTACAAAACTTAAATTCGAATATCTTTTTTTCTGCTTTTTTGTGAAGCTGTTATTTATGAGTAACTAGATGAAGTTAAACTGCTAAAATTTGTAGTTTAGATATTTATGTATAAATGACAATGTCTCATAAACAAAACATTGTGCCAATATTCTTCAAATATAGCAAACATTAAGTGGAGAAAACTATTATTTTCGTTCAACATGAGCTCTTCGATAATGTGCTCTTTTTTTCTGGAACCTTGATACCGCAAAATCAGTGGGCGCTATTCTCAGAAAAAGCCTTTGAATTTTCTTAAGAACTTTTTGATTGCCTCCTTTCAGCTGTTAGCTTTTCTGAAAGCCAGCAGATTTCGATTTAAGTATGCATTAAGCATGCTTAAAGACAAGATTAAGAGAACAAAGTGGTCTTTGACGTTTTCCGGATAAAAAGACGTTTTTTTCTCCAGAGGAATGAGGCGTAAAATGAGAAAAATCGATCCGTAGGTATGTAACTTACTTTTTTTTAATTTAATCCTACTCATACTACTATTCTTTTCACACTTTTTCCAAAACTTGTCCTCACAGGAATGCTTTGACTTTTTCTTTCTAGTGCATGCGATGCGTTTAAATATTTTCGTAGTAATATTTTGTTATTTCTAAAGCTAAAGATTCTACGTTACCTACAGCTTGGGATTTTGTAGGTAAAACGTAAAATACAAAAGAGGGTTTTTAATTCTCAAGAAAAAGAACAAAATAACAAGGGAACATAATTCGTTACTTCATATAGTTTTATTTATATAACTCATTATAAATAAATTTTAAAAAATGGGTGCATTGATTTCTACGCGCAAAAATTCATTTTTTGTTGCTCTAATACTTTACATTTCCTAAAAAAAGTGTCGAAGCTGTGTGTGTCTGTTGCCTTTAGATTCAAATCAAATTGTAACATTCAAATTGTATATATCGTCGGTACCATGCTAAAATAACGAATGTGAAAAATCGCATTTTTCAAATTCGTTTTTCAAGTTAGAATTTTACAAATAATTAAAACTAAAATGATACCTTCGAGCGATAGTTTTACACTTAAAGATATGTATAAAAATTTAAAAATTGAAAATGACCAAGCACGTCAGGTGGAAAAAAAATTATATGCAGTGTTTTGGCTCTCCTGAAAAGTACCAATTCTCACATTCGTAATTTTAGCATTGTGACGACAATACATGAGGGTCATTCCATTAAACACTACACATTTTTTCCTGCACGTGGTATTTAATTTTGAAACATGTAATAAACTTTTTTTTTTTTGGCTACGTTATTATTATATGTATATGTGATTTCTGTTTTGCTAATTTGTGATTTTTTTTAAATGGTTACATGTTTCGAAACGTAACTTTTCAAATAAAATATTAAGCTATGAAAGGCAAGACAAAATGTCTGATTTTCTATGAAGAGGTCAATTTTTACATATAATGTTTGAAAAAACAAACATTTCTAACATAGTTTAACAGTACCAACATAATACAATACTTAGTTTAGTACAAATACATTATTTTCATTTAACCAAGCGTTATCAATCAAATATATTCAAATACCAATAAACGTCAACAAGAAAATAAATAATGAGTTTATTTACACCATCTTCAACAGGAAGTGAAAGAAATTTAGAAAAAAAGTTTTTCCGATAAGACCTGCATTCGATAAGACCTATATGATAGCAACATGAACCTTTCTATCTTGACCTTCACTAATTCTTCCTAATAACTATTTGGGCGGAGGAAAAATACTATTTTTAATTTTGCAAAAATGTCATTTTCTTTGGTGTCGTCCTTTAAAAGATATCACTAATGTTTTAGTTGCAAATGATTT
Organism: Uloborus plumipes; assembly: GCA_038373865.1. Classification (NCBI taxonomy): domain Eukaryota; kingdom Metazoa; phylum Arthropoda; class Arachnida; order Araneae; family Uloboridae; genus Uloborus; species Uloborus plumipes. The sequence goes on from JAXGGA010011393.1 coordinate 5,443, forward strand.
AAATAGTTAACCAGCATGATTTGGACCTTTTTAGTAAGTCCTTTGCCTCCGTGAAAACTTCTTGTCAGCTTCCTTAATGAATTCGGGTTCTGAATCAGGTTAATGGTTTGGCCAATTAGATAATAATTAGGAGTTAGAGGTTCATAATCTGAAACGTCAAAGGAAGAAAAAGGGTTATTGGTCTGGATCTTATAATGACATTGATTTGGATTACTGCGGATGGAAATTCTTCATAAAAATGTGTGGAGTTTCGTTTCTCGGACATACTCGAGAATACAATAAAATATCAAATTTAGGTGTCCGAAGAAGTATAAAGCTTCATGAAATGTTATCTGATAAAAAATAACTAGCTAAAATATGTCTAATAAATAACTGGAGAAGAGGAGAGGACCTCTCTCTTCTTTTCTTTTTTTTCTAATGTTAAATTTTGCATTAAAAAAATCAAGCAATATGTTTTCTTTTCGTGTCAATGCTATGTGAAAAATAAGTCAAATTTCATTTACTTATTCCAAAAGATACATTGAGTCTGAAACAGACAGCAAAGCTGTCGAAAAAGTTATTGCGTTCCAATATAAACTGCTTTCATTTTTCGGTCAATGTAGTTACTCCATACAAGTAGCATTGAAAAGATTTAATTCATAGCGTTGGCAAAAGTACTAATTTTCTAGAATTGTTAAGCCTTGTTTTCACAAATAACTAAACTCATAATCTTTCTGAACTAAACTTCTAAAGTTTTATTTCAAAACTTCTACTTTTATATTAAAGCCTTCGAAAAGCGAAATTTTAGCTAAAGCATCTTAAAAAAGCAACTTTTTACTTCGGAAGTGAAAAAACAAATCAAAGCATTATTTTATAAAGCAATAGCTTTAAAAAGGCGACCAACACTGCAAAAAATGAACAGTTAGTTTTACAGAATAATACTGCACAAGGTTCCAATTTAAAAATTGAAAATGCGCATTAATAGACTGTTAAGCTCAAAATTTTTTTGCATTGAAAAAGGCGTTCCTTGTAACGCCGAAACACGTGTCTGCAGTATACCTGCTTATTTTTGCCTCCTTAACGTTGTAATTTTCTTTATAGCAATTTTAGTTTCTTACTCTAAAGCTAACAATTTTACAGTTTATCGCCGAAAAATTTAGCTGTATTATACTGCAAAAACAACAGTATAATACTGGCAGCAGAGGTTCCTGCTTAAAACTATAAAACGCACATTAATAAACTGTAAAATTAGCAATTTTATTTTTTACTGTAAAATTAGCAATTTGTACAGTTAATTACCACAAAATTAGCTATATTGTACTCTAAAAACAATTCATTTTTTACAGTGCAATGAAACACAAAATCAACTTATTATTAAAAAAAAGCTGGGTAATAATTTCTACATAATTGCGTGATTTCTGTCTTGCAAAATGACAATTTTTGTGAACATTTTTAGATTCTGAGTCGCTTTAACCAATGCCAAACATAAAAGGATTGAGAATGCGTGATCTAACAAAATTATGGTGTCTGAAAGAGATCATTTGTCACTGATTCATAAGAAATAATTTATTTGGTTAATTTAATGTTTTATCATTCCGAAGAGTTTTTTTCTTCCTCTAATTGAGTAATTTAGCTCGAAACGAGTTTCGGAAGATTTATGATATGGTAGAAGGGGGGGGGGAGAATACAGTGTTCTTTATTTATTTCAAGTGTTAAACAAATTAAACTTTGCAAATCTATTTTTAGACGTTGCCTTTAAGTATTCAAAAGATGAGATTGCATAGGAAACAATTGCCAAAAGAAATATATTTTCGTTTTAACAGTATGACACATAATATTTTACTTGAACAGTATTTTTATTTTCACTTAAATACATGTAGTATATGCTACTTTTAGTTTTCTATTCAGGATGCATTGTAAAACTGAAGTACTAAATTTTTGTTTCCCAATAATCAAAATCTAAGCACGTTTATCTCGCATAAGTGCAATAAGTGTGCTTTCACCTGTTCTAACATTTTCTTTAAAATTCAAATTGGATGATTTGAATGGTATTGCAGTAAGTTGTCACTTTTTTATGAAAAATATCTTAGAATAAACTGTTATGAATTTATTCAATTCCTGAAAAGAAATCAAAAGCTAAAATGTCAAGGCTTTTACTTTTCGTCCTGAACCAACGCAAAGTTTTAAGACAATCAAGATAAATGAAATAGAAATAAACTATTGGAATGTATAAAATTAATAAATGAGCAAAAATGGAGACATCTCATGAAAAGTTCAACCGGAATATTTTATTTCTGTGCAGTGTGTATATTTTAAAAAACCTTTACTAAAATGCAAACACATACGACAAGTTTCATTCCAAAAGGAAAGGAATAGATAATACAGAAGCATAAGAGCATAAGAGCATCTACCAGCAGCCATATATTTGCATTTCTAATTTTTTTAGTAAAAATATCATTATCAAAATCACAACTAAGTGTAAAAAATACATGGACTGCTGAAATGAATTTTAAATTAAAAAATATGTTGGATTTTTAATTATTATTTTTTTTTGAGCAATCAGACCTGTTGTTCTAAGTATTTGAAGCTGCAAAATCTGTTGTTGACTTCACAGTACTTTGTTTTACATCTGATATCCATGGTTGTTAGAAACTGAAAAAAATGGGTTCATGTAGTCATTGTACGCCACTCATGCACACTGACAAAACAATTATCAAGGTTATTAATTGCTGTTTCACACATGCGGAGTGAGACATTAATTAATTGTTTAAAAGTTCATTTATCAAATTTTCAATATTTGTATTTCAAATTTCAGTATAAAATTCTATTTAATGCCGTCGAGTATTGTGAAAATTTGGTAAAATTAGACGGAACATTCTGCGTGGTGAACAAATTTATATTTCGGAAAAAAACTTGTATTTTCGTAAATATTTTCACGAAAATCACAATTACTGCGCATAGAAAGTAAACTAGTGGTTGAAAACATCAGCGTATTTCTAGCTATTTACGATGAAGGATGATCAAAAAAAGTTTCTGGTATCATCAATTTGCTGCTGGTCCCCTAAATGCATGGCTGATTTAATTTTATTGAAAAATATCCAATGAAGCATACCTTTTATTTGATGATATGGGACAATAATTACAGAACAATTGTTCTGTTTTTTTTCTTTTAAAAGAAAGCAATTGCTCTGCATTCTAAGAACTTCTTTAAAATGAATTTGTAAGAGGTGCTGTGTTTTTTTCTCTCCGCATTGCATATATAATCCAATTTTTATCTGTTTGCTGTTCGTCGTACAACTCGTGTAACTTGTTTAGAACTTGTGCTAAAAACAGAGAAATAAAAAAAAAAGTTGCACCATTTAAAAACCCAAAGTTGTTCGATTTTATTTTAAATAACTTTTAAATAGAGCGGTAGACATGGAAAGATATAGATGTGTATGTGTATCGACATTTCTGGAAAGCTCTAAGAGTTCATAATTTTGATACTGATTTTTCTTTAATTTCCTTCTTATTTACGGATTCATAAAATTCTTTACTTGTGATATATGCTACGTTAGATAAATTTCATTTAACAACTAGTGAGTCCAACGTCAAGCGGATTTACTCCAGTTTCAAAATTAAATTACTGTAGAAAAGCAAAATTCTCTTCAAATATTTTCATTAAATAAATTAAGCAGTTATAAGTACTCAGGAGAAAACATTCAAGTATCATTTCCGCATTTATTTCTTCACAAGGCAGAATATTCCTTCTTAATAAAAGACTCCTTCGTTGAGATCAAGAGATATGCTTGGAGTAATTAATGTTTATCTGCTGCTGCGAAAAATGAAAGTTAGAATATTTTCTTTTAAACTCGAAAGGACTCATTATACTCTATTTAGATTTTACCTTTCACATTTTCAAAATTACGCCGTTGGTATTTATAGCAACATTTTAAAAATATTTGCTACAGGCCTAACGCATTGAAATATTTATTTCTAGAAATAAGTACATTAAATGACAAAATAAGTTTAATAATATAAAAGTTTTCATAAGTATAGCTTGTACTTGGAGATGAAAAGAACTCTTTTTCAATATGAGAAAAGTCTGAACTTCTGGCGGTACACCCACAAAGCAGGCATCCTTCCCGATATTAAACCTTGCATAGGCTTCATTGTTGGATTTCCTACCTATACGTTCCTTCGCAATTTTATGTATTTTAATGCTATTGAAAGAAAAGTAAAAAAAGTGGCAGATTTTAGTTTTTCAAGCAGTGATATAATAAGATTTCTTTTCTAACAAGAATTCCCCGATAGCTAATAGTTTATTTTGTAAATAGAAGATAACAAAATTTTATAATAATTCATAATTGATTAAATTTTCGATTAAACAATCAATTATTAAATCATCTTTGTCATTATTTATCTTTTTCTTCACATTATAATCACTTAAGAGTGCACAAACTGCGCAAAATTACAGTCGGTATTGGTTTCACTCTTGCACAACTTTAAAAGACACAAAGAAGCAGACATTTTTCCATCAATGTAACTTCAAGAAAAAAATAATGTAGAATTTGGATATATGTTTTCCAAAGTATGCAGCTACTATTTGTATGTTGCATTTTACGTGTTACATGAAAAGCCATTTGGCTTTATTTAATATATTAGGTGTCCTTTTTTTAAACAATAATACACAACTTAGTAAAAACAACGCACAATTGTTGCGCTGGTAAATATTTGAATGGAGTTTCACCTTTCATAGAACTTCATATTTACAAATACAACAACCTTAATGGATTTTTCACTCCTTATAGTTAAAAACTCAATAAAATCACTTGATCAGACATTGAGTTACTTACTCTTCATAAAGTATTAAATATAGATATAAATTAATCAGTCGAAATTGTTTAATTTCTTCCATTCAAATCCAACAAGTGCTTGCCATTTACCAAGTTCAATAAATTAAATTCTGAATTAATAAAAGAAATTATGCTTCTATAATTTTAAACAATACTTATGACAACAAATTTTATGTCAACTTTTCTCTCTTATGGAGAAAAAAAATCTGATAATGCACAAAAAATACCCAAGTTGCAATGTTGTGTGCTCCTTTTCTCAATCACTAAACTCTCTCAGAAAAGCTTAACTCTGAAATAAGGTTTTGACAGGTCAGTTCAATGTATAGTTAAACATGTTTTATTTCGGTTCTATTCAGAAAATTGCGCATACGTTTCTAAACACCTGTAAAATAAGGATTTTGGAAAAAAAATATTTAACACTACAAGAAATAAACTGCGACACCTTTTTACAGTAATTCTACGGCATTATAATGAAGACTCTCCCTTCCTCTGAGAAACAAATCCTCCCAGTAGACACAGAATGCACAAGACACTGAAGAGACATACACACTGTACTTATCTTAAAAGGATCTGCAGTGGTCGTCACCTCCTCAGAGAACAGCGACTACTTGGCTAATGCATACTGGTTGAGATATAGCGCAAGGTAACACCTAGCAATTTAGGTAGGAGTGGACATTAAATGAAATATGCAGAATGCTTTGTCGGGTGACTGCTTGGAGGAAAGACCACCTAAGCTCCATTTAAATGTTACACAACGTATTAATCGTAAGGTTTTTTTTACAAAACTGCGTGTTATTGCTTGATTTGAAATAAATGCTTACATAAATAGACGGGAATGTTTTAATTGGAAAAAAATATTGTGAAGTAAGTAGGTGTTTTATCTCTTAACTGTGTGAGACCATTTAAAAGATTTATGCATTTTTTACTACTTACACCTAGGGTGCGTTTATATATTCTTCTTTATGATTAATCATGGGGACATTGTTGTCTGTGATTCTACAAAGATTCATCTTTCAAATTTTAAATCTATGTTATCTTTACTGTATTAAAATTTAAAATTAAGGGCATGCTAATATTTGCATTTATTGAAACAAATAAATCACGTTTTCAAGAATTAACAGGTAATAATATTTATCAATTTGTAATAAAAAGTGATTCAAAAATAATGAGGGAGCTTCAAATGTACATATTTCTAAGAGTCAAATGGTAGGAAAACTAATTTTTTTTACATACTTTTACCATTCTGATGTTCTGTGTGCCCTACTCCTGACGCATCAACGATATTACATCTGAAATCAAACTTCCCTTTCACGCTGTAGCAAGTATAGCGTCACAAAGCAATTGCTGCAGTAATTTTCTTTTTTTTTTTTTTTTTAAATCTTCATTAGTTGGTAAGGGCGAAAGAACACAGCATCCTGTACATATCTATTCAGGCAAAAAATACCACACTGTTATGACCGGTGAGCTTTAGTGACCTAGGTGGGCCACTTATAAAGTGTTAAATTACTACCCCTTTGATAGCCTTTTTGATAAAATAAATAATTACTAACAACCGACAAGGAGCGGAATTGACCTAATGATGTGTATTCCGGTATATCACTGGAAGTTAATGCTGAGGAAAGAACTATCGCAGACTTTAACGTAGAATACATTGCTTCAGCAAATGCAAGATGGACAAGGAGATTCTTCCCAACTGTTTTAGATCGCTTAAAATGCAGCTATTTTTAAGCTAGTTTCAAATTGTCTCAAGCTCTTACTGGATACGGAAATATTAAAAGCTATTTATTTAGGTTTAGAATCTCGCCAAATGTGCGCTGTGACTGTAGAGCTGGTAAGCAGAACGTTGAGCATAGACTGCCTTTTACAAGCAGGCGCTAGGTCTGCCTACAGAAAAGGTTTGGCTAGTCTTTGATTACGCTAGCCTCCTATTTTATCGGATCTAGTTAAAAGATCCGAAACTTTAATAATGTTGTCTGAATTTGTTAATAATCTAAATTTTTAAGCGAATTTAACTTTCTACTTTTGTGTTTGCTACTTACTTCTGTAAAAGTCGAGTAAGGGTGGATCCAGAAATTTTTCAAATGAGTGGCCATTAGTTTTATTATTTACTTTTTACTATGTATACTGGTTTGCAAATATTGATCACATAGGTTTCGGACTGCAATTCCAAAACATCTCCGGGGAGAGTCCAAACTTCCTTCTTTCAATATCATTAAAAATCGTATAAAAATAAGTTTTTTGAACTTCAATATTAAAACTTTGCTGATGGAGGGGTCTTAAGAGAGCGGTAATCACCTCGTCGCTATTCCCTTGCATCCGCACCTGAAGTCAAGGCATACTTTGTGGAACACAAGGAGTTAGTAACTTGTTGTTCTAAAATAAAAGAAAAATGGGACGCATACGCAGTCATGTCTACAGGGAGCTAATTGCAACTTTACAATTCGCTCTCTCAGTCAAACTCCACCAGAGAACTTCAGGTCTAATATTGACAAATGGGCAACCTTATGACACGCAACTATTCTTTTTAAATCCAGCAGTAATCGTTCAGTTCCTTAAGCTGTTACAAGTAATTTTTAGATAAGCGCTTTATTACAGCTGATAATGACTTAAATGCCCTTTAAAGTTGTGTCTAGGATTGTAAGAAGTCAAGTTAAAACTTCAACTCTCCAGCAGAAATATGCCGCCAACTCAGCCATGTCATCCAGATACGACAGTTTCATCCTCATTAGGAATCTTACTATGGCTTAGACAGTGACCTAGCTAGAGGCAGAAAGCATCTTATAGAAGTAAAGACTGCCAAACAAACTGGTAGCTAATGTAAAAACAGCACACCAGCGAGAGACCGCAGTAATTGTATAGTTGAACTCGTAAATTGGAGGATAAAATTGAGTATTAAACAGTAATTTGCTGCCTTTAAGGCTACAGTAGCCACAAAAAATGTTTTTCTTTTTTTCAACTATTGATCTATGTGTCAAAAACTTTGTATGCTTGTATATTTACTACATCTAAAAGCATTTTAAAAAATTGGTGCAAAAATAATGAATATCTATTTTGAAATTTAAAATTTATAATGTTTTTAACAAAATTTCAAAATGCTCTATGCGTCACAATTGTTTTTCAAGCTTTAAGTTTCCACTTAATTTCTAATCATTATGCATGATTGCATAAATTTATGCACTACATGTAATGTTTTATGAGATAGTTTGTAAAAGATGGCTGAAATTGAAAATTTAAATGAATTTTTCAGCTGAAAAATTATGAAATCAGCTAAAAGATATACATATACAAGCACACAAAGTTTTAGACATATAGATCAATAATTGAAAAAAAAATTGTGTCCACTGTAGCCTTCATCCAGGGCTCTCCCCTCTGATTTCGTTAATCGAGAAGTCGATTTACGCTCATATTTTGTAAAAAGAGGTCTAAAAATTATGATAAAATCGATCATCATATCAACTAAAAGTGAATCTTTCGGTATAAATTTCCGAAATATGATGAGTTTAGGGACTTGAAATGGAAATAAAAATTGCATCTTATTATATATATTTCAATAAGTTAACTGAATTTAAATTATTCCGTCTAAATCATAAACATTATAAGTCTCCTATAGCTCTATAACTACAGAAAGTAATCACCTTTCTGAAAATTAACGAAAACTGCTGTCAAGCAGTTCAAAAAGTTTAATTCATAAACATCTTTAAAAAATATATGTATATAAAGTGAAAAGAAAAGAAAAAAAGAGATTTGTGCGAAAATCGTGCTCAGGGGACAAAAATTCAAAAATTTCTGAGAAAAGCTAATAATTTGAATAATACTACTCTTCCAAAAAAAATCAGAAGTGGGGCTCAAAAAAGAGCAGTGCATTACTTATTCTATGAAAATAGCAATACATTTCTCTTCTAATTCACGATCTTGAACACACTCACCGAAGAAAGCAAACAACAGTTGAAGTTTCGGAGCAGTTTTAAACCGAATCAAACTAAAAGAGAATCAATCCCCTTTTAAGTAAATCAAGCATGAATTTTTCTCAGTTTCTTTAAAAATAATCTTGCGTCAACAAAACAGCATCTTATAAAAGTTTAATATTTGCTTTTGCATTATGCAGTATTAATGTTGAGTATCTAAATTTGAATTCTAATGATCCAAAGCTTTTAAAGAACCCGTAATTTTTCATTATGAATATTCTCAATTAAATTTTAAATGAAGATCTCGTTAATTATGAAAATTTGTTTTGTTCTTCCCCCAATCATTTGCTACTAATTAGTATGAAATCGTGCATTTTCAGAGATATGTATTTTAGTAAAATGTTAAATTAATGTGTTTATCCGTTAATTTACATTATTTTTTTTAGTTTTCACTTATTGATTTCTTACTCAATTTTCTACCATTTATTCATTTGTTTACGTGCTCATTTTTAGCATGAATTTATTTACTTGAACTTAATAGGGAGATTTTATACTTATTTCAATGATAAAAAACATGATTCTTTTCGGTACTTATGCGATGATTCAAGCTTTTATGAAAAGTATGTATGAAGAACGTCATTATGAATAAATACACTGACTAAAAAATCGATGGGAAGAATAAAGTTGAAACAAGAACAAAAAAAAAAGGAGTAGTCACACAATTCTAAAAAGATTTTTTTCACCACAGAATCACCGGAAACAACTATATTTCTCTTCACTCCTCCTCTGTTGTTTTTCTTTCTTTTAGTGAATTTATTTATTTATTTAAATTTAATTTGTCAAGCAAGTTGTCTTAAAAACAGCGAGCATTTATATGAAAGAAATTAGCATTGTATCGCTGCCTAATCCCTATAATAATGCCTGCCTTCAATGATTACAGAACTTTCATCCTTTTTTTAAGTAAAGCTGATAACAAACAGCTACAAATTGATCTGGGAAGGAGTTTTAAAATAATTTATGGGAAAAAAATAAGCTAAACACAGAAATAACTTTCTGATAGTACTATTCTATTTTAGTAGGAATCTATCAACGTCTTTTTCACACTACAATGTAAAATGACAAGGAGCTATTCTTCAAGCTTCAAATGTACGGTTTACAAACTGCATAAGTACTATTTGTAGCATCTTTAGTTATATTTATGTACATGAGCAAAATGAACCAAAAGTTGAAACTAAGAAAGAAAATATTTATTATTCTTTCTTGCAGGGAGTATAAAAAACATGGCTTTTATTAGAAAAAAAAACATGACTACAATAAAAGGACTGTTACCCCCAGCTCGGTTGCTGACTATTCTTGAGTGATGAGTTAATAACAAGAACGAATTTTGAGTCTCGGGATAACATGACCAGGCGCCAGGCATATTTGTTGATAAACTTGAAGTTGTTGTTTTTAAAAATTAGAAAAAAAAATTATAGTTTAAGTATAGTTTGACCAAAAAACTTCCACAATGTGATGTGAAAGTAAGATTAAAATAAATGCACATTATTCCAACCAAATCGAATTGAAATAACATAGTGTAAATGAAAGAAAAATAATGTTTGAACAGATAAGCCTCAAGGACAACTCTAAAACAAAGAAGGAATGATAGATAATGACTAAGAAAAATTCACAGTTAGTAAATTTTTAAGGGAAATTCTAAGAGTTAATTCAAAAAATGATTTAAATCTATGACTTTTTTTAATCATTTGATTGAAATCTTTCAAGTTACATTCCAGATGTTTTTAAGATTTAAAAGAAAATTTAACATGCGTATAATATTTGCATTAATATATATTTACATTTCTGGGGGATGCACCAAACACGTTGTTTATCACTCTATCAAAATTTGATAAGCAATGGGGGCAGTGCATCCCCAGAAGTATAAATATACATTGATGCTGCATTATAAGTACACTGAACTTCATTTTTAATCGTATCAATACCAGTTGATTCAACTTCAATAAATATAAATAATTCGGGAAGTGTTTCTTCGCTGAAGATTTTTTTTTTTTCTAATTTCATGATGTGAAAACTCTTTTGGACATTTGACTCACAGATGGTCCAGTTAAAAACTGTAAAATGCACTGTAATAAACTGTTAAATTAGTAATTTTACAGTTTATTACTGCAAAATTAGCAATTTTACAGTTTAGTGCTGTAAACGTAGCAATTTTACAGTCTGTTACTATAAAATTAGCAATTTTTACTGTTTATTACTATAAAATTAGCTGTATTATACTGTAAAAACAACATTCATTTTTTACAGCGTACTTTTTTTGTTTGTAGTAATATTTTATACTTCCCGTCCTTAAAATACTTAACTGTATAGTACCATTTGATTTTGAAGCTAATGAAGCTAAAATTAACTCATTACACCTCGAGCATTGACACTTTAGCATCGTATTAAGCAATGGTTGTTATTCGAACTTAATGCTCCAACCTCAAAGAATGTTGCAATAATGATTCGCCGTAACGATAATTTGAGCGAGCAATTTAGCTGATCGATTTGGTTCAGGATATTTAAAGCATTCCATCGGAAATTCCCGGTGTATAATATTCTAATTAAAGAGCTTTTAAACTTCACGTATCTTGACCCAATCTAATGAACAGTGCTTAGCACGGTATTCTGTGGCAATATGAAGCCGGTGGCAACCTTAGCAAAAGTGGAAAGATTCCTGATTTTATTATTAAAATATACCGCTTTAAATTGAATTCTTCATTTTAATTACATTTTTGATGCTAGAAATCTGGTTTCCATTTGACTGCTATTGTTATACTGCAGCAGAAATGATCAGCAAAAGGGAAAGGAAAAAAATAAGTATCTACCGACTATTATGGAATTTGTAGTTTATGTTAGGGGAACTACTTCCCTCATTTAAAATGTATTGAATAATAACAATACACATACATTTTTTCCTTTTTTTTTTTTTTTGAAATCAGAATTTAAAAATTACGCATCTTTTGTAACACGTGGTTCTAAATTCCATAGTACATTAATATAGATATCAAAATTTTCTCTTATTCTGTAACTTTAAGCTGTTTTAATTTAAAACTGGCACATTTTTTTTAAATGGAAAGGGCAAAACTCTTAAATTTTGTTAATAAATCTTTGTTTAACGAGACTTCTTTCCGTGTATCTTTTCATGATTTAATATGCGACTTTTTGCATTGGAAATAGTGTCAGTATTGTGTAACTGAACTAAGTTATTGAAGCAGTCAATATTATAAGATGGTCATATTTAAGCTCAAATTTCTCTGGTATTTTTTCTGCTCCCATTTCTTACTCTTTTAATCATGTGAGCGATTATTTTATTTGTATCCTTACAAATACTGAGGTTTTTTTTTTTTTCTAACTATTTTTCAAAAACTTATAAGTGTTTCGGTGACATTTATATATTTTGTCTATTCATGTACACACTGTTAAAAATGTTCCCAAAATGTTACTGTAAAAGCTACTAGCATCTATGCTGCCAGTAACTTTTACCGTAAAATTCTATTTTACTGTAAAATGTTACGGTAGAAAAAACGCGAGATGCGAGAAGCAGGAATAGACCCCGGGTTCCTATTTTCAAGCACCGCTTTGCTATCCATCATCCCAAATCGGACATATCAGGTGAACAGAAAATTGGGTGTTGTCTACAACTCACAGTACGTCACACAGTGTATCAATTGCACAGAATTTGCTTCTTTTTTTTTTTTTGAACTATTTACTGTATAAATTTTCTGTACTGTAAAATCTACATTTTACAGAGAGAGTAATACTTACCATAAAAGTTCCTTGAATTTTTAACAGTGCATGCAGTGTAGAGTACACTTCCTTTCACGTGTTAAACACAGCTGAAATATATTTAATCTGAGAAGTTGATAAATTTTGAGAAAATTCCGAAAATCTATATTAAAGTCATGAAATTTTAGCATAGAATTAACATTTCAAATTGGATAGCTTCGGTACAGACAAATCTCATATCGGGGAAATCATTTCCTATAACGAAAGATTACGATAGCTGTACATCGCATAAATTGAAACTTTAATTTGGATTCACACTACAATATTAATGAATGTAATTACAAATCGACACAGGAGTTCGCGCGAGTAAACTCTTAAGGGCTAAATTATTACGCAGTATGTTACAAAAAAATCTAGCTATTGAATGTAAAATACAATTAAACACAAACTAGGTAATATATGAACTCATAGTAACACAAACAAAAGTATACAGAATTTAAGTCGTGTACAATATATATCTGAATGCTGAGGCAATGTATTTTTTAGAGGTCACTTCTTTAAATACACTACTGATAATAATGAATATGAATAACAGTACTGAAGATCAATGCAAAAGAATTGCGAATCACATCTGTGATCGAGGCTAATATATATAAAGCAAAATATCACAAGATTCATATTTACTTTTAAGAAACAGTTTCTTTGAAACTGATTAGTTAGAGTAGAGCTTCTTAAATAAACAAGTGCCTAAGTCAAAAAGAAATTTTACCTTTGGGTGAATATTTCGATGCAATAACTCTACCAGGGAGAAAAAAAATACTTGTGCTTAATTTACAATCACGTCCTCTTCATACATCAAACAAAAATCAAATTAGTTTTGCTAGTAAAATATAATAATAATACTAATTTTGGTGAAGAGTTCTGTTACTTATGCCTAATGACATCTTGACTTATATTATAGCTGATTACAATTTGGTTGCTTATTAAGTCGGGACAAGGTACAAAATGTTATAAGTCTCTCTGGCATAAATTTTTATGGCAACTCCCTAGAATTCAGCACGATTATAATCAGTAAGACAAGACTTGTATATTTGTACACTACTACCTATATATAGAAAATGTGACTATAACCATCTAAATATTGAGATGTATTAACCCAAGTAGCACACTTCGTTTTTTAAAGGTTGTAAAATGGTTATTAACGTTGTAACAACCGCTTAAAAACGTTTATAAAACGTTTAAAGGTTATTTGTGCTACCTGGGAATAAGACCTTATAGCTCAAACCTTTCAGCAACATATCTCAAAAAACAGGACTTTTCAGGAGAGTGATTTTAAAGTTTAAAAGTAAGATATGTAGTAAAAACATATGTAAAGCCACTGATTGAAGATTTTTTTATGCATCAGGTCTTTTTCGAGAAAATATTGTGTGTTTTTTTCTGTTTCAAGAAGTGCAAAAAGTATAAGTTTGAAGAAGTTGTGTTTTACTTATGACATACCTTCAATACATTTCAAACATAGTATTCGAAAGATCTCAAAATATGTCGTTATTGTCACTAATTGTTCTCCTTATTATACCGACATAAATCAATTAGTATATTCTTAAATTAAGAATAAGAATGAAGAATGAAAATTAAAATTTATTAAATTAAAAAAAACATCCCTGTTTCTTAATAGAATCATTTTCCAGAAGCAAGTATGCTGAGTGTGTGAACAAAAAAAAATCGAAGATTTTCTTCAGATACTTTGTATAAGAATATTTTTTCTACCTCCTAAAAAACTGATTTCAAAAGTTTTATTCTGAGGGATCTAAAAAAGGGCGTGTTTGAAAACAAGTGTTTGAGCATTTTTAAATTTCTTGGATTTAATCGATTGAAAAATCTTATTTTTAGGAACATTTTCGCTTCCGAGGGTATACAAACACAAATTCCCTGATCAGCATAAAGAAATCGAGAAGTTGTAAAATCATAGTTTAAAAAAGAAATGAATTCGTCCGCAAAGAAATCCCTAAAAAAATACAGAGGAACTAGAAGAATTCAATTGAGCATTTAAATCAAATTTTTAAATGCGAGTAGAAACCATCGTAAAAACTTTTCTTATCAATTAAACGTTTGCAGAGGCTAAAAGTTCTTACGTTTGACAAATGTTTTTTTTTTAATCTAATTAAAAGAGCTTTATCTTCTTGCAAATAAACTCTATAACAAAATTTTCACCATAGTAAAAAAAACTGTACACAATGGTAATGCGTAAATGTGGATAATATGGATGAAAAGTAGGTGAAATAGATAAAAACTTACGAATTGTGGATATAAATTGTAACTTTTCATTCTGATGTTCATGAAAACAAAATATTTCCCATGCAAAATCATTGCTCTTTGAAAAGCTAAGTTTTGCTTCTAAAATCTTGTTGACATTTGCGGCACAAGAAGAGAGGGATTTCTCTATAAATAATGCTAACATTGTAATTATAAGACACGAAAGTTGCACTTAGAGCCTATTTTCATGATACTTTTATTGTTCAAAAAGCAATTTTCCGTACATCTCAACTAAAAATTACTTTTTTTATATTTGAACCTAGTTTTATCTTGCTTTGGATTTATTCCGCCATTATACATTTAACATTCTTTAGGAAAAATCCACAAATATTGATATTTAAAATCAATGTACTACCAATCTTTTGTATCTCAACTTTTCGTAGCATTCAAATCAGTCTTTCTCAAATATACTGAATTCAAAAAATTTGCTTTCCTTTTTTATTATAATTCCATTCTGCTTTGTTTTTATTGAGCAGTAGCATATCATTGTTTGTTTTTATAGATTAATCGTGAACTAGCAACATTACTGTCGGTCTATCTCCAAATATATCTCATAGGGTCTAGACACTTCGATCGAACCCTTCAAATTGGGGATAAAAATATTTTGAAGTATTACCAAATCCCAGGCTAAGCATCAATACTTTTGTTTTGTAATATATTTTTTGAAAATGTTGTTTCTTCGATTTCTTATATTCATGCAAATCATGTAATGCTTTGAGATAAGTAAAAAATGTGGAAATGAATTTTTAAAGATATTTCAACTTTTGAATTTTTAGATGCGTCCTAAACGAAAACAAACTCACAGCAAAAAATTTTAAAGGCGTAAACTTTTAAGTACTGCTTGTATGCGTAGCAGACCATAAAATTGAATGAAAGATATTTATGCAAAATGATGAACTTTCTCATTTTTATTTCTCCTCAATGTCATCAATTCTAATGAGTGAATTCCTTTCAGATATAAAACAACAAAACACGAGATTCAATGCATGAGCAGAATGCATAAAAAGATACTGGAAAAGATGAAAAGCGGAATATGAGGGTGTGTGTGAGAATCGCAAAATAATATTATAGTCTCAAAAGTAACAAAACGCTTTTAAAACCATGCTAAAAAAGGGGAAATGTATATAAAGTACACATGACTGCTATTCACAACTGCATGGACGCTTGAAATGAGTAAAACTTTTATGTATTTCTTGGTCATACTATTTGTAACTTCGAGCAGCTACATCCGTTAGTTTAAGGAAAAGGGTTTTTAGAAAATTATGAAATTTAAAAAACGGCGTACTCATATTAAAAATTCAGATTTTTATAAAACTCTGTAACGCCGAAGTTACCGAAATCAAAATTAATTAAAACTTCTAGAAATGTAGAAAATAAGAGAATGAATGAAATATCTAATATAATTATTACCAAGTAATCCGTGAGTACAGCTTTAAGTGATAATACTTAAATGCAATTGAAATAGAATAAAATAAGTAATGATTTTTATTGTTCTGAAAGGAAATTAATTTCATTAAATTGTCTAATTGTTGCCTTACAACTGTGTGAAAAATGTTGAATACGCATAGTGTCTTCCCAACAATGATTTTTTTTCATTCGTTCCAGTGGGGCTGCGTAAGCGAGAAAACGCCGTTTGCAGACCCAGTGTGATCCCCTATAAAGCATCCAGTCTTTACATTGTGCCACCATTAAGGTGCTGATGCGTTGGCACATGTTTTGACTCCCAGTTACCACCAGATGGAGGCACCTGGGCTCTCTTCGATGCGAAACTGCTCTAGGAATTTTATTTTGCCGAAGCATAACCAAAGCCAAACGCCTACTCCAAGGGATCATGCCGCATAATCATACGACATGGGCACTGAGGATTTTCTGCATCACGAAAATCCACCGACTGGCCACCGCAGGTCAGAACCCGGGTTTACAGCGGGGAACGCTAACGCCTTATCTCCACGCCACCAGCCAACTTGAACCGCGGCACAAGCCGACAATGAATTTAAAATTGTACATAAACAACAGCGTTCGGAAATATTTTTGAACAAATGCCTTCATTAAGAATGGTTCGAATGAATTAATTTCCAGCTTTAACTTCTCTTCTCTGCTGATTTGTCTGTAAAATATTCTATTTGCAGAACAATAATTCTCAACACGCATTCTCTAATTTTTACAATAGTGTACACTATTCTGCTACGAGATAGATAGGTAAGTTATATTCTGTCCTTAATTAAATTTTCCTGGCAAATAGCTACAATGAGCTTACAAGTTAAGGTACATCCTGGTTTAAGTTCATAAGACTACAGGATCTCTGCGCCGATATTTGTCTTAAAGCATGCACTTTGAATAATACCCCAGTAATTTTAACGCTTTGTGGAACTTTAAACAGGCTACGTGAAACTTTCCTTCAACAATAAGAGTTTTCTTATAGTCGGAACAACTTAATCCAGAAGTTGTGCAACGTTTCACCCATTACCATCGGTAACCTTGCACATTTTTTTACAGTAATCCATATAACACTGCATTCGGTAATGAATGATTTATTTGATTCTTTTCAAAGCAATAATTAAGGACATTTAAACTTTTCAGCTGTCAGTGGTATCATAGTAGAAGCCTCGATTTAAGTGGCACAGCAAATCTGAAAGTGAAATGAAACTAGACATTATTAAGAATGCAAAGAAACAGTTATAATAGTGTCTCAGTAAATAACTAATTGAATCTACAAGTAATATTTTCGTAAACTATTTCTTCTATTCATTTACATTGAATATTATCTTCTAAAAGGCTAAACGCACTCACTGGAAGTGTTATATTATTAAGTAACGTAATAAAACATTTTCAAAGCAAAAGGTATTTCGTGTCGTTTAGCTAGCTTACTTTCCATTTCTGGAAAGATCCATTGTTAACGTTTCCTTCACTCGACAATCCTCAACTAGAAACAGTAGAAATAACTTCTCATCAATTTGAACCAATTTATTCAGAAATATATTTTATTCGAATGTCTTTATTAATTGAAAAGTCAAACTGGAAATATATTTCAGTATGTGAGCATACGACAAGCATACATTTAGAATTGTGTACCTAATCAGTAACAGATTGCCATTAAATATAATCTACATTACAAATTGTCTCACCAATTCAAGTTTTAATTTAGCATTGAAATCAATATCCGAAATTAAGACTTCGCTTGTGAAATATGTAATTATAATTTTTAGAATATATGTATTTCAATGCAAACTGTTACTTGAAAAATTAGTGCAATTATCTGAATAGAAATGAGATTGTATAAGACAGTGAATTGTTCTGTATATCCTATGAATGAAGTAGCTAATTTTGAAACATGCAGGCACGTCATTTAGGGGGCGCAGGGGGGGGGTCAGTCCCACCCCCCTGACTTTGAGAAATCAATGCATTTACATATAAGTGGTCGTGTTTTTTTATGTTTTCCGGTGAAATTGCATTGTATTAGGACCCTTTGCCCCCCCCCCCCCCTTGGAAAAACTTGAAATGACGTCCCTGGAAACATGCAATGCGTTTTGAACATAAATCACGAAGATATTTAAAACAAGTGCTCATTACTTCACCAGTATTATTTAAAAATAAGAAATAATTGAAAGAAATTCAGGATGCCCGCAAGTATATAATCTTCTCTTCATTAAAAACGCTTCCTTAATAAAGTGAAAAATAATTATTAATCCATGAAAGGATTGTTACAATATACGTATTACTAAACAATTGAGTAAATAAGGAAACAAATCGAATCAAAGTACAAGATATCTTTTAAACAACAATCCGTGTGTAATATAAGAAGTAAAATTTGGATAAAATATTAGTTACTAAAATTTTTTAGTATTTAGCAGCGTAACATAAACCTTGATCTAAATTTATACTTTTTTAAGAGTTTCTTCATTAATCAAACGCGTTTACATGGTTTTTATTGATAAATTATATTTAATTAACTAACCAGCACTTCACTTTTACTAATTCCTAACCTTTTTATACTCTATTATGTTTATCCCAAAATTTTCAACCATTACGCACTCAAATTGTTGCATATTATTTTCAAATAGAATTATCAAGGGAAAACCAAGTTTTTTTTAAATATCTATTACATACTAAAATACTACCTTAAAGAAGCTCTAGGCTAAAGTTTTAGTCATTTTAAGTTCTAGACATTTTAAAGTAGTACATGATCTGTATTAATATGAGTATTATATATATTCATATTCAAGCTGGAATTGAAATAGAATATATCCTATGTCCAGCAAAATAAACACAATAATGCTATTTACAAAAAGGACTTTACAGGGATGTATTCAAATAATCTTCACACCTAAGCTGTGAACATTATAGACTTTTTAGCTATTTTTGTCAAATTGTTCTAGCATTTAAAACTCTTATGTTGTTAAGGGGATATATATATATATATATATGCTGTTAAGGGGATATTATAAAGGGAGGAGTTGACTTAAACCAGATATAGAGAAATTTTAGCATTTTTCATCTTGCGATGAGAACTTTCGAAACGGTTTTCATTTTGAAATCAGGGTGTTCATTATTCCGGGACTCAAAAAATACCAACATAAATATTTACCATTTATATCAAAAATTCATCCCATCCATGGAAAAGAAATGCATACTTAGCGTAAACTCACATGCTTCAAAAATACTATTTTTTCTTTAAAATTTACACTCATGTTTGTAACATAGATTTTGGGGGAAATGAAATGCGGTACATACATATTTAAAATTACCCTAATAAAGAAAAAAAAAACTCCTGGCAGCTTAAATGAATCTGAAACTCATCGACCGCATTTCGTTTCCGTTTTTTATTTTGGAAAAAAATTCTAATACTTAATCTTGTTCGTAAAATGCCTTGAAAGCATTTTATTCCGTGGTATGGTTACGCGCTTTTGAGTATTTTTTTTTTTTTACTAATCAAGAGAACCTTAGGATTTCATTTAAAATGAAATGCATTGCACCGCTCAGAAAAATACACTCATTTTCACAGCAACGGAATATTTAAACAGTGGGATTCTCATTATCTGTTATATCTTTCAACAACATATTTTTCAATCTCGAATTGTGCTTTCTCTCTCAGAAAAAAATTCTAATGATTTGAAATTGAAAGAAATTTAGCGCTGTAAAGTTCTACCAAAAAAAAGACTTTATTATTCTATTCCCCGACTTTCAAGATCAATTTTTGACTTTCCAAAACGATTCCTCTTTGTTATCCAGACCTTTCCTGACATTACCAATAATTATGAAGATTTTAGGAATTTCAACCTTTTTTCAGAAAACTAAACATGTACACACAAAAAAGATATGAATAAACAGATGATATACAGGTAGTTATCAAAATAATGGAAACACTTGAGATTCATAAGAAAAATTTACCATTCATTGCAAAATAAGCGATCAAGTGTTCTTTAACTTAAGTCGGACAAAATATAGACTTCACCGGACATTTTCACATTGAAATTAAATCACCTATGCATTTGGGGGACAACAAGAAGGGGGGTCGGAAGAAAAACCGCTTTTTGACCATAACTCTTCGAAAATAGCTCGGATAAGCTATAAATTTCAGTAATTAATTAGCATACTATGTATAATTACTGTACAAATTTTTATGAACGTACCGCTTATACTTCCGAAGATATGAAACATTTTTTAAGAAACGGCAATTTTATTTGAAGGGTTATTGCTCATAACACGCAGAGTTTTTGATCAAACCTTATCAAAACTTCAGGAAAGATGACAAAATACAAGAGAAAGAATATACTAAAACGGTAAATAAAAATATTAAAAATCTGATGAGATATGAACGTTAAAAGGAAATAATTTTTCACGGCACATGCGCGAACGACAGAAACTTATAACTACAAAAATATTGTACCTTGATTTATACTACATCTTATAAAAAAAAGTTCCAGTTGAATATCATGAAATTTGAAAAAGATATCAGCGATCTAGTGAGCTGTAATTCATTCATTCGCAGACAATATACACTCAGGCACATTGAAAATAGCGACCCAAGAAGAAAGCATCGGATTGAAATGAAATTTAATACACATAATGATACAGATGAGAGATTCACTTGATCTCAAAATCAAGACAATTGAACGAATACAGGGTGTGCAAGGACACACATACAGAGCAACTTCAATAGCGCGTTGGACCACCTCTAGCTGCAATTCATGCCGCCATACGGCCCGGCATTGAGTTGATTAGACGCCTGATGTTGTCCTGAGGCAGACGGGCCCACAAATTTGTAACAGCCAACTCCAAATCACTCACAGAGTGACACGATGGCATCTGACGTTTTAGCTGATCCCACACATACTCTATAGGGGATAAGTCGGGGGAGCGGGCCGGCCATGGAAGAGTCTGAAAATGACGTAGGAAGTCTTGAGCAACTCTTGCTGTATGCGGACGAGCATTATCTTGCTGGAAAATTGCCCCTGGGAGACCATTTAGGAAAGGTCCTACATGGGGTCGAAGAATGTTATCAACGTACCGTTGGCCGGTTAAGTTTCCACGCATCACAATTAGATTGGACCGGCTATCATAGGATATGGCCCCCCAGACCATTACACCAGCTGTGCGGGCAATGTGACGTAGAACAGCGTGGGAGGAATTGTACCGCTCGGCTGGGCGCCTCCACACCGGTATAAGGCTATATCAATTGTGGAATATCACAGATTGGCAAAAAGTTGTGTTTAGTAATGAGTCTAGGTTTGTTTTAGGGACTGATGATAACCGTATACCGGTGTGGAGGCGCCCAGCTGAGCGGTACAATTCCTCCCACACTGTTCTACGTCACATTGCCCGCACAGCTGGTGTAATGGTCTGGGGGGCCATATCCTATGATAGCCGGTCCAATCTAATTGTGATGCGTGGAAACTTAACCGGCCAACGGTACGTTGATAATATTCTTCGACCCCATGTAGGACCTTTCCTAAATGGTCTCCCAGGGGCAATTTTCCAGCAAGATAATGCTCGTCCGCATACAGCAAGAGTTGCTCAAGACTTCCTACGTCATTTTCAGACTCTTCCATGGCCGGCCCGCTCCCCCGACTTATCCCCTTTAGAGCATGTGTGGGATCAGGTAAAACGTCAGATGCCGTCGTGTCACTCTGTGCGTGATTTGGAGTTGGCTGTTACAAATTTGTGGGCCCATCTGCCTCAGGACAACATCAGGCGTCTAATCAACTCAATGCCGGGCCGTATGGCGGCATGAATTTTAGCTAGAGGTGGTCCAACGCGCTATTGAAGTTGCTCTGTATGTGTGTCCTTGCACACCCTGTATTCGTTCAATTGTCTTGATTTTGAGATCAAGTGAACCTCTCATCTGTATCATTATGTGTATTAAATTTCATTTCAATCCGATGCTTTCTTCTTGGGTCGCTATTTTCAATGTGCCTGAGTGTATATATGGAGAGGGGTTGTCCACAAATAGTGTGGTGACAATCGAGCATTTTTTTCAATGTTAAATTGTATACAGTTTGAAAATTTACATTCGGCATAGAAGTCACATTTCGCCTATTCGGTCAAAAAGACCTTATACGTAGGTGGACAAAAGTATCTGGATACCCCCTGAAACGTTGGTTTTGAACGATGACGCAATAACCTTCAATTTAAAAATAGCTCTTTATGGACAGTTCCTCACTGTTTCTGCGAATGAATGAAATACAGCTCACTAGATAGCTGATATCTTTTTCAAATTTTATGATATTCAACTGGAACTTTTACTATAAGATGCAGTATAAATCAGGGTACAATATTTTTGTAGTTATAAATTTCTGTCGTTTGCGCATGCACCGTGAAAAATTATTTCCTTTTAACGTTCATATCTCATCGGATTTTTAATATTTTTATTTACCGTTTTAGTATGATCTTTCTCTTGTATTTTTTCATCTTTCCTGAAGTTTTGATAGGGTTTGATCAAAAACTCTGCTTGTTATGAGCAAAAACCCTTCAAATAAAATTGCCGTTTTTTAAAAAATGCTTCATATCTTCGGAAGTAAGAGTGGTACGTTCATAAAAATGTGTACAGTGATCATACATAGTATGCTAATTAATTACTGAAAGCTTAACCGAGCTTTTTTCGAAGAGTTATGGTCAAAAAGCGGTTTTTCTTCCAATCCCCCTTCTTGTCGTCGCCCAAATGCATAGGTGATTTAATTTCAATGTGGAAGTGTCCGGTGAAGTCTATATTTTGCATGACTAAAGTTGAAGAACAATTGATCGCTTATTTTGCGATGAACGGTAGCTTTTTCTTATGAATATCAAGTGTTTCCATTATTATGATAACTACTGTATTCATAATAAGATAAGTTATGAGGATGTTTTTATGTTCCAAACAGACATTAGACTTTGAAATTATTGATTTTATGTTCTCTTCAAAACATTTTTTACGTGTATTTACATATTGTTCTAAAACCAACAAGGAAGATTTTCAAAATTTTAGTAAAAACTGAAATAATAAATTAACAAGATATATTATCAAAAAAAATGCCGCAAGAGGAATCACCTATCACGAATTAAGTACATAATGACCTATAAGAAACATATAACTGAGTTAGAAGATCCATCTTGAAAATAAAAATTGTGTTAAACAGCTCATGTTTAACAATCAAGTTTAAATAATAGGCACACAAATAGTGTAAAATTTTTCGTGCAATTTTAAGAATCTGAATTATAATTTAGAACTTTTCGAACGTTATTTTTTTTTTATTTATAAAATTTCAGTAATTGTTGTTAAGAAGCGTAAGCATGCCATTTAATGAATTTTCTGGAGCACCCTGAAATTCTGGAGCATTCTGGAAACTTTTCAATTTTTTAAAGATTTCATTACTAACGTTGTGTAATGAATTATTAGATTTATTCATTTCACTTAAGTCATTTATTTATAACTTTTGTATGTACTCATTTCATGTGAATATTACTTTTATTTTATTTTATTTTAGTTTATTTTTAAATACAAACTATAAACAAAATTCGTTTTCAAATGAACTTTGACTTATTTAGATAATTAATTTTTACAGCGAAATGTGATAAAAAAAGTAATGGTTTTCCTACAAAATATTGATTTAATAATTGATTTAATATTGATTGTTAAATATTGATTCAATATTGGGAAATTATATTTTATTATCCTTTTTGTAACATTTGCTACTGCTTAAAATTAAAAATAAAAAAATAGATAATGTTCATATCAAATGCATACGTACATATTGGAGAAATTACAAACAAATGCTTTAAGTGAAAAAAAAATCTAATAATTCATTATACAATTTTAATGATAAAATCTTTGAAAAATGTCCAGAATGAAGTCCACTATTGTATATGATTAAGATTTCAGAAAAAGTGATAAATTCTCTAGGTCTTAAGCGAAATTTAGGCAGATGTATTTTCTACTCGACTGAAAGCAAAAAATGTTCAAAACCTTTGTTTCTTGACATCTTAAATGAGATCTTTGCATACATTGCGTCTGAAAAATTTAATTCACCCTTCTGCAACTAATCTAATTCCGAATACATTTCGTGAAGTATTTTTCTTGATCCGCACTTAGATAACAGTGTGAAGTAGTTTTTATTTTTTCTTCCTCTTAAAGTTTTGCAAAAGATAAGGTCTGAGCCTCAGAATAGAAAACTGGGTTTTGTAAATTCTTCTCTTGTATCTTTTGTGCTAATGCCGAAGTGTCATTATATAAAACTTTTAAATTTCAGTTTAAACTCAACTTGAAAACTTATCTCGTGTTAATATATTTAAACAAAAAGTCTGAATTCACAATCTTCTAACTTATGAAAACTATTTTATCCGTTTTTCCTTTTTCTTAAATTATTATTTATAGACTTTGTAATGAATAAATGAAGTGAAACTGAAAAATTAATTTATTTCTTAGTTGATAGATGTTATATTTAACAAATCATTGCATCTTATGAAAACAAGCGTATACAGGCTGTGTCAAAAATCTTGATAAATACTTTAAGGGTTGATATAAACGGTCATATGGAGTACAAGTATTTTGTTGACTGTTCATTTTACTCCACCTGACACCATGCTGCATTAAAAATTTGATTTTTTTTTATTTTCCTTTTTGCTGATGAAAGAACTACATCAAGCACAATGCATTTAAATGGCTTGAAAATATTATTTACACAACATTTAAATTAAATATTAAATGTCATATTAAAAACTGAAGTATCTCAGTTTAGTTTTCGTACCTTTACGAAAAAAATGTGAACTTTTCCAGTCTATTTCAAAACCTTGTCTGTTAAAAGTTAAGAATACATTATAAAAGCCTTCAGTGCTTCAATTTAAAAGAAAATTGAATTTTGAATCGTACAATTTGCAATTATTTTGAATTAGAAATACAATTTTGTACATATAATCTTCCACTACGTGACATTACATTCGTAGTCAACATAAAATTACCAAATAATACATAAAATTGAATTAATACCAAAAAATATTTTTAATTAGAAAGCTTTTAGTGATTTTTTTCATACGGTATTTTAATTAAAAGTCGGAGCTTTTTGAAAAAATTTCTATTTTCATTAACGAATCGTTACATATTAAAACATTTGAAATCTCGGGGGAAAGTTTTCGGTTTGTAAAAGCTTAGTAAAAGTATGATTAGTTTCGTAAAATTCGCTTTAATTAACCTTTCAGCCAATTCGAAAGCTTAAGCTCAAGATTTAATTTATTATTCAGTTCTTTGATTAAAATGTCTATGTAGGAAGAAAAGAAATACAAAATAGTCGACACAAGCTGTTTTAAAATTACGTAATAAGACGTTAATATTACAAATTTTACTTAATTTTAATACGATATTTAGAGCTAAGGTGAACACTACCAGCATTTGGAAAACGACATTCTTTAAAATTTAAAAATAAATTAAACACATAATATATTATTTTAAATTAGGGGAAGACCGCCTATATTGGACCCCCTAAGAACAGGAGGCCTGTGTCGCTCACTGTGAAGCAAAACAGAAATGCAAAATAGGGCATCGTAAGCTAAATTTAATCAGGAACCGCTCTAGGAGCTTTCATTTTCTATAAATATGAAAATTATTTTTTAAAAAATTATCTTATAAAAAGTTCCAAAAGTCCAATTTAGGAATATATGCGCCTAAATTGAACCATGCGCTTCCTAAATTGGACCGTACCAGGAAATCACAGAATAATTTATATTTGAACTGTACAGCTTTTTTCCAGGATTTGCAATAGAATTTCTTTTGCTTCGACCTCACTTAGGCAGTGTTGATAAACTCGCCGATGGCATTTCATACACTTAATCAAGTTTTGTACTTAATTTTTATGACAAGTATTGCAATAACAATTGTTTTGTGCAGTTTCTTGCTCCTTCTTGTGTGATTTTTTCTGCTCTATGCCTCTTTTATACGGCGTTAGAATGATTGCTGAGACAGCCTTCCTTTTTGTTCATTCTATTTTTTTAGGCAAAGGTGATATGTGAGTCGGCTTCACAAAATCATAGTTAGAGTTGGAAATCATGTTTTGATGAGAACTATCTGCCGATTTTGCAGAACTTGTACTAATTTAAGTCCTAGCTAGCTCTTGTACATGGTGTACCGAACATGAAACCTGTTCACTTTGAGTAGTTTTATCTGGACTACTTTGCCTCTAATTCTGCTGCAGCCAAGTCAATGTCATTAAACACATGTCAATTAACAGGCCAAACTCCTGTTCTTTAGAATCAACTCAGAGCATTTGCATGGCCTTAATTGCGGTTTGCCCATAAGAGTTACCAAACAGTTCTCTTATGCGATATATTGTATAATGGATCTCATTAGATGTTCTCGCATCGTGTATCACATGCTCGATTAAAATATGTAGACAGACTGAATAAAGACCACATCTACGTGTATAATGTGCTTAAAGAGAAATTCTTATTATATCGTTCTCGTTAGCCAAGTTTATTGAATCAATTTTCTTTATGTAAGTGCTGTGCCTATCCATTAATAGAAGGACATGCTTTTTACATTGCTTGGCTTAACAGTTTTGATGAAAGGTTGTATCAATTATTTGAATTATCATTTGTGATCCAACATTTTTTTTGAACAAGCATATTGCTCACCAGGGAAGGGAAGCTTTTACGATAAGTTCATACATAGAACGTAATCTTTTAAAAATAAGCATGGGGAGCTTGCAATTCTGTTGCACTCATGCAGCAAATAACCAGTGTGTTTCTACCACATTCACCACTCATTACTGATGCAACCTGATGTTAACTTCTATACGTCAATATATTTTGGGACTTTTGGACAGTGAAAAGATCGGCTTCATCTACATTGAACATTTTAGTAGCATATAAATTGTCTCCAAAATATGGAAGAATTTCATATTTTTCTCTCGGTAAACCAGCGTAAATGTTATTTAAGTTAATTGCTATGTTTAACAACTTGAAACTGCAGCTTAATGGATGAAGAGAAAGAAAAAACATCCATTTTAAGAAGTTGCAGCTTCTGCTTGATAAAAATGTGCTTGATAAAAAAGTTTAAATGAATATTGTGAATCGGTGTTGAAGTATGCTTAAAATAATGTTAACTACGCTATTAAATAAAACGAGTCACTTATTTCATGTTACGATTAATAAAAAGTCTTGTTTAAAAGCATATTCTTAAATTGGACCGCCGGTCCAATATAGGAAAAAATTTTCGGTCCAATAAAGGAAAACACGCCATTTTTTATTCTTCAGCTCATTGCTCTGTCAAAAACTATCACAATCGCGTATGTAAATACATCGATGTAATCCTTATTAAACACAGATTATAATGCTGTCACAGCATTTTACCGCAATTCACAAGTTTTTGAGTTATCTATCTAGAAACAAGTCCGAAAAATAAGATTTCGCACGTTTTCAACACAAATCAAGCCGTAACTCACGCTAAACAGTTCGAAGACTGGTGAAACTTCATACACATTGATTTTATTCCTAAAACTTTATGTTTCTACTGTTAAAGTGTAGCACAGATCTCTGTATTAGATTTTAAGCCCGAGGTCCAATTTAAGCAGTGGTCCAATATAGGCGGTCTTCCCCTATTATAGACATATTTTAAATTTCCTAGAATTATTACAGTATTAATATGGATATCTGCTCAGTTGAAAAAATAACTTTTAATACAATATCACAGATCACTGTGAATCCTAAACGTAATAGTTTATACTGGAGCCGTTAGTTTTTAAATTATGAAATAATTATAAAGCATTTTTTTAGATGCCAAGTAGATTACAATGAAAGTCTTATTATAAAAAAAAGGAAAGGAACTGAAAGGGACAATGTTCCACCTTTTATGAAGGGAACAAATCACAAGAATATTAAGACCAGATGGCTTCTACTCAAGATAAAAATAATTGTGTGTGGCAATATCAAAGAAGATGATTAATGTTTATTGATCTCCGTGATACGCCAGCGTTTATTAAGAGCAGAAACACAATAAATTTTCATACACGGTTATAGCGATCGTGAATAACAAAATATCTGCCCTGTGTAACTCCTACCTTGCCATTCTAATATTGTATAGATATATTATATGCATATATATTACGTCACCAATATAGCTCTCCATAAAATCTGTCATTCTTAAGAATGACGGATACTGTCAAAACAGACATAATGTTCATCACATTAATGTTTTAAAAACATCTAACACATTTAAAATGTACATAGCACATATGAAAATTTATTCACTTATTAATAACTTGTTGTTTTTTACTTTTTCATGTCTATTTTATTTACTTATTTATTTATAATATATATTGAAAACATAAAATCAGTCAATCAGTTCAAACTCATTTTTCATACGTATTTCTAATTCCAATAGCTTAGTTAGTGTTTTTAAATATTCATAAATGAATAAATATCTTTGTGCTTAAAAATAAAAGTAAATAATGCAACGTTAAAAATCACAAATGCACAGGAGCATTGCAGACACATATTTCGGCATTACTAGGAACCCCTTTTTCAATGCACAAAATGTGGACTTATGTATGTACCCCGACAAAAGCCTTTTTTCAGATGTCTTTACATCCACAAGCTCACATTTTATGCATTGCAATGAAGAAGACAACATTGCCTCATGAATAATCAGACCGTTTACTTTCTTCTGCCTCATCAGCTGTTTTATCTTGGACTGCATTTTTTTTTCTCTCCATAATATTTCTCAGTTTTTTATGTATTGATTTTTTTTCTTCTAAAAATTTATTTTCAAAACATCTTAGTTGCAATGATGCTTTTTCTTTTCTCCCCTTTACACCTTTTCTTCAATCCATTATCTTTTTTGCTCTTCAAATTTTCGATATCCTTTAGAACTCTAAGAAACTACGAAAACACTCGATGCTACACCACTGCACGCGGGCTAGTTTGTGTAAGTTTTATCTATCATTGACACATTATTATTCTCTACATTATCAAAGATGTCACTTGGAATAATATGGTCGGTTACAGATGAATTTCCTATTGAATATGCAGAAAATGTCCCTATTTCTGTCTGACGCGGTCTCCTTCTCAGTTATGTTTAGGTAAAGTGCCAGTAAAGCAAACAAACGTCAACTTAAAAAAATCTATGACAGTAAAATAATATTAAAAATATCCTGTTCGTATCAGAATTTATGTTGAGGAGCAATGAGACAATCTCACCCTGCCCGAACTCCGTCTGAATGTTCGCGAGCAGCCTTTTTCCTCTAATTCAACATTGTAAGCAGTACGTTTAAAGCCTATTTCAGAGGTTCCCAAAGACCATACTTCCATGGGCCCCCTCCTGAGAATTACTAACTTTGCGGACCTCTCCCCTCTCCCTTGTGCAAGAAAAACTTGATTATTTTTTTTTTTCTTCTAATTATGTTTTCACTTTTTTTTTTCATTTATTTACACTGAAGTGACAAAAGTCATGGGATAGCAATATGCAAATTTTCAGATGGCAATAGCATCGCATAGAACAGGTATAAATGCGCAGTGCTTTTACAGAGCTTTCATTTCTGTTCAAGTTATTCATGTGAAGAGGTTTTAACGTGATGATGACCGCACGACGTGAATTAACAGACTTTGAACGCGGAATGTTAGTTGGAGCTAGACGCATGGGTCATGCCATTTCGGAAATCGTTAGAGAATTCAACATTCCCAGATCCACTGTGTCAAGAGTGTGCCGAGAGTATGAAATTTCAGGCATAACATCCCACCATGGACAGCGCAGTGGTCGACCGCCTGCACTTAAAGATCGAGACCGGCGACGTCTGCAAAGAGTCGTAAATTCTAACAGACAAGCAACACTGCGTCAAATCACCGTAGAAATCAATGTGGGACGTACAATGGACGTGTCTGCTAGAACTGTGCGGAGAAATTTGGATTTCTTGGGCTATTCCAGCAGAAGACCGACTCGAGTGCCTTTACTGACAGAACGACATCGCTTGCAGCGACTCTCGTGGGCACGTGAGCATATCGGTTGGTCCCTAGATGAATGGAAAACCGTGGCCTGGTCCGATGAGTCACGATTTCAGCTGGTAAGAGCCGATGGTAGGGTTCGAGTGTGGCGCAGACCCCACGAAGCCATGGACCCAAACTGTCAGCAAGGCACTGTTCAAGCTGGTGGTGGCTCCGTAATGGTGTGGGCTGTTTTTTCATGGCATGGACTTGGTCCTCTAGTGCGACTGGACCGAACATTGACTGGAAATGCTTATGTGCAGCTACTTGGAGATCACTTGCAGCCATTCATGGACTTCATGTACCCAAACAACGATGGGATTTTTATGGATGACAATGCGCCATGTCACCGGGCCACAACTGTTCGCAATTGGTTTGAAGAAAATTCTGGACAATTCCAACGAATGATTTGGCCACCTAGATCGCCCGACATGAATCCCATTGAGCATTTATGGGACACCATCGAGAGGTCTGTTCGTGCCCAAAATCCTGCCCCATCAACGCTTTCACAATTATGGACGTCTATCGAGACAGCATGGCTCAATATTCCTGCAGAAGACTTCCAACGACTTGTTGAGTCCATGCCACGTCGAGTTGTTGCACTTCGCCGGGCAAAAGGAGGGCCGACACGATATTAAGAGGTATCCCATGACTTTTGTCACTTCAGTGTATATTTATTTATTCACTGTTCTTCATACTTTTTGTTAGTTTTCATTAATTTGCATTATTATTTAGAGCTATGGAAGTAAAAAACTATTCGAAATTCAATTAGATATCAAATATGTGTCAAAAGCGAGGGTTCTGAAGTTTTGCTGCGCACTGTGTGAACGCCAACAAGAACTTTTTTATTCCCTATGGAGGTCCGCGGACCACACTTTGGAAAACTGTGGCTCACTAGCATACATAGAACTAGGTATACCCCCTGCAAGATCTTTTAGTGCACTTCCCGCACTCCTTCTTAAACTATAGAAATTGGGGCCCATTCTAAATGTTCCATATGATAATTAACCACTTAGGTAGAACAATTAACTTGATCAAATATTTAATCGTTATTCATAAAAGAAAGAAAAATGTTATAAATCGATGCAGGCGATAATCAAAACATAAAAATGGCTTACCCAGAAAGATGACGAGCATTTAATGACAAACAGAAGCAGCATCTTCATATAGTCAAGAATCTACCTGGCTAATTGATGCAGATCCGTGGCTACCTAGCGCAATTTATCGAATCTCATAGCATAATTCCAAAAAATAGCTTCCTATCTCACTATGACCTGGTCTCCTTGTATCATATTTAGGAACTTACTAAAAAGATGTTCCTTTTCCCTTCTTGAGGAAATATTTTTACCATATTTGTTGTGTTGGTCTTATGGGTTTCAAGAAAGAGAAACACATAACAATCGCTCAGAACAAACACCCTTTCCTATGTTTTGTATAAAATGTCTGTTCGAAAACATCTGTTGTACGAAAAAATACAATGAATGAGGTTCCTGGAGAATAAATTTTCTCTCCAAGAACGGAAATATAGGAATAGCGATACATTTCCTTCTTTTATCGGTCTGTAATGCTTCTTGTTATATAGAAAGAAAGACTCGTCTTATTTATATTAAGTAGGAGTCGATTCTTGACGATTTTTGGTGATTTAAAAAAATTAATCAATTAAATTTCTTCTGTGTGGCATAGGAACATTATATTATGAGAGTAATTACTTAAAGCTACGGTTTATCTTCCTACCAATCAAATTTTACGTAAAATACACAGTAGCATTCGCATGCAATCTTCTTTTTTTTTTAATTTACTTTTGATATTCAATATTTAATGGTTTAACACTTCCCCATATCTTTATTTTTTTGAATAAAATCATTGAAATTTTATAGAATCTCAAAGAATTGAACGAAGAAAACGATTCTATTAAAGATTAAAGTAAGGGGAGTTTTATTTGAAATTATTATGAAACCATTAAAAAAAAAAAGCCCAGAATCACTATGAAAATAAAATCGTTCAAAAAGTTCTAGTTGCCGAAAAAAATTGTTAGCAAAGGAAAAAAGATAGAAATAAACAATAAACCAAAACCATAAGTGAAATTGTCAACTTTTTTAGTGGGAAAATGCTAAAACTCAAACTTTTCTTTATTTACTTATTCATTTTTCAATAATGCCGAGAAGTGTTACAAGTTCCTCCGTTTCTGTAATTTGTTTAAAATTCTAAAATTCTATGAATTATAACCAATTTAACTTAAAGCATTTTGCTAAAATATGTATAGCACATTGCGGGTTTTTCAGAACTGAAGTATATCTATATTTTTTATAAACTCGCGAACTCATTTTGGGTGTCACTTCCAAAACGGGTGACATCTAGGGCGCCCCCTTCCCCCTCCCGCTCGCTCTCCTTGTTTCCTTGCTGTAACGCTACTACACACACAACACCTTTACTTTTTGTTTAAATACGCGGCTGTTTATTCGAATAAACTTCTTTTTTTGATCTTTTATGAAGTTTTGCAAAAAGTGTCAGAATGATCATCTTTATTTTTATGTCATAAGATAATCTTATTACATACGGATGGTCAGTTGGCCAATACAAGAAGCATTTGCGAAAAAGGGCATAATATCTCTATATTTTTTATGCAGTTTGGCCTTTTTCTCACTGCCTCGCTTGATGGATCGCAGCTGCCACACACTGTGACATTCAACAAATGGAAATGGTGAACATTGCCCGCAACTCACCTTATAAAAAGATTGATGCATCACCCAAAGTTGCTGGCATTCTACAATAGATAACAAGCCACGTATAGGCGTTTGACTTCATTACGAATCCTGTGGAGATTTTTTTTCCTGAACAAAGCAATTCAGGTATGAAATGTCGACTCAGAGGATGCCAGAAAAGCTTTCTAGTTTATTGAAAACAAGCAGTTGAACACAGTTATTTCAAAGACTTATATGACATTAATTCCTAATTACTCACTTTAAATAGTAGGTACGGTGACAGGAAAATGAGAAATTTCCATAAAAAAAGACTGCCCTGCTATCCTTTCTAAATATTAAACACTGGTGGTTTGTATTTGTCCTCGCATTAATTTGACTCAATAAAACGAAAACTGCTTCGGGTCCATTTCATTTTGATTAGAAAAATAATGCTTGTTTTTTTCCAAGGGAGCTACGTACTTATCACTACATCGTCTAGTGTATCTATTCACCAAGATCTCCGGACCATTCTTCCATCTCGTACCACTTTCGGTGGATAGCTGTTACCACTTGAGAAATATAATACACATTTTTCGACCAGACGGAGACACCAAAGCTCTTACCATGTGGAATAGCACAAGGGACGCACTAGTGTTTCTCAACTTTTCGGATTCTGCGATATCCTGCGAATAAATTTTTAAAAAGACGGAGAGAGAAATAAAAACTTCGCAACCCCCTAGCCGAAACAGAAAAGAGGAGGATTGAATAGAAAGTAAAACAATATGCCAGTAAGAGATATATACACTAAAAAGTGAATGTTGTTTTTACAGTATAGTACAGCTAATTTTATAGTAATAAACTGTAAAATTGCTAATTTTACAGCTTATTACAGTTTTAAACTGTTTAACTTACAGTTTAAAACATTTTACAGTTTTAAACTGTAATCTCTGCTGCCAGCATTATCCTGTTGTTTTCATAGTATAATACATCTAATTTTATGGCAATAAACTGTAAAATTGCGAATTTTACAGTAAGAAACTAAAACTGCTAGTTTTACAGTTTATTACTGTGCATTTTAGTTTTAAATTGGAACCTCGGGCGCCAATATTATACTGTAAAAACAACAGTTCATTTTTGCAGTATAGTCAACACTTTTACATGGCACTAATTGACATAACAATAATCAAAATATTTCCTCATTCAAAAAGATTAGTGTTCAATTTTGTTGCAGCTGAAAGCTTGACTGATGATACCCACAACCACTTCATCCAATTTTCAGCTGCTAAAGCGTTTCAACCAAAGACTAAACCGAATTTCTATCTCATGCTTAAAAATACACTCAGAAAAAACATACAAGCAAAATGTCAGACTCGCTGCATACAAAATTCGTGAAAAATAATGTTTCGTAGAGCAATGGTTAAAACAAATGGCTATTGATTGCTGTTCAGTTAATTTGAAAATATCCTTTGGAGCAAAAGACTAGTTTTTCACCCTTTTCATTATTTAAAAATGGCAGTCCCCATTCTGTAAGTTTATTCATCACTCTTGAAAGTCTGAATCCCTGGGGAAATTTTCTCTAGAATTTACGAACTCTTAGATCACGTACCATTCAAATTTGTTTGGTTCTAGAGTAGTTTACAACTTCTTAAGACACCTTTTGATCGTAAATGAAACTAAATGGATCGACTTATATTTTACATGAGGCTCCTAAGTTTGAAAAAGCTATTTTAGGAGAAGACATATTTTGCACTAGAAGCGTACGGAAGAAATCCAAGTAATTGAGCTTATAATTGTGCAAGTAAATATTCTATAAGCGTATTTATTTTTTAAAATATGAATGAAGAATTTTAAACATTTAATAACCTCAATAAAAAATTTTGAAGGCACAAAATCTTTTGTGCAATTAAACGTTCATTTTAATTTTTCTTCTCTGAACAAAGGCATTTATTTATTTCTTACGGTAAAAGTTAGTTCATATTTTTAATAATTAATATTGAATTGTACTTTTAAATAGAAAATTATAATATATTTAAACTGACATCGTCAGTAATATAATTGTATACACAGAAATTATTTACCTAAATTGGTGATAAATAACCAAAATTCAAAAAAAAAAAAAAACGGTCCCTAGATACATATCCTCATCATAAATATACATGTGCCAAAATTCATAGAACTCTACTTAATGTCCGGATCTATAAGTCTGATTTATTATGAGTATCAAGAACTAATGTCTGAAAAAAAAAAGATTTCATATTTGGGCAACAATGAAAACTTTCAACTGAATCTCTTCCGGATATTAATTCAAGTTATGGCTACCTCAAAAGAAAAAGAAAAAAACAAGAAACTGTCTTCAGGAACATAAAGTGAAAAGCTTGATATCAACAGCTAAAGGCTAGAATTTGAAAACGACTAGCCATTATTATGATAATTAGGACAAGAGCAGTCATGAACTTTACGAGGAATTGCAATATTTGTTCTTTATTGTAATCCACAAATATGTATAGCGATAAATTTTCCGTTCGTTATAAATCTATTACCAAATTTTAACTTAATTAATAGATATATTGCAATAGTCATTGTGTATCTATCACAAACAGACATATGAAATAAAGTGAAATTGGTATAAAGAAAGTGAATATCATTTCTTCAAAGAGTCAAAAAACCCAAATTTAAAAAGAGCTAGAAATAAATGGCAAATTAAGAGTTTTGCTATAATCCTTTCAATGTGTTTGTTCGCACATAATATTTTTCGCGTACATTGTTACTAACTTTTCCCATTAAAATTTACTTGGGAATAAATATCTTTTATGGATTATTTGATAAAAGTATCGGAAAAGCAATATCAAACAAATTAGTGTTAAAAGTTCGAGGCTAATTTAGGATAATAGCGAAGAGAAAGTTTTCCTACGCTTATGGACTCCGATTAGGCTTTGCGTGAGCTCAATTTCTTTGGACTTCTCAATACTGGGTTCTAAAATATTCAATTATCTAGTTTGTATTCATTTAATAGCCAAAATATTTCCGCTAATATTATTAGAAAAACATTTTGTTGACAGTAGGCACTCATTGTGCGTACAATTAGCATTTTTATAAACAGAGGCTTAAAATTGCAATGCCTAGCTTTTTATAGTAGTTGGCGTTTATGTTTGTACTAGTCGTAGCTGTTAATTTTGTCTCGATACTGATACATCATTTGCTTTTGATAAAAATTTCGCTGTTCTGTTTTTCCCTCAAGACTGTTTATGGATCATATCCTTTTGCAGACCTGATATGATAATCGATATGGTATAGCAGTGTTTTATGAACGATCCTTAAGAAGCACATGTCAATGGCACTAAAAAATTTTGGCGCCAATTGAGCACTAGATAGGCACCAATACTCTTACGATATGACGCTGTTAGAAATTTAATTTACCAAAAAGTGTATGAGATAAATAGACACTCAAGTGATCTTTAACCCATTAGTGCCTGACTTTTTTTCCCAAAGATATTTTGTACACTGGTTACGAACAGTGTTTAATGGACAGGAAAAATAATTTAAAAAATATGTAAAAATAATTGTTTTATTAAGGAAAGAAAAATCTTCCCTTAAAAGTTACGATGGACCCCAGAGGGTACATACTTGTTTTACTAAAAAAAATTCTGTTTACGATATAATATTTAAAAAGACATTTTATAAGAAGAAATACAACCAGCAATTAACATAAACTGGGAAGCTGGGAATAACTTTGAAAACAGCTTTTTTTCTTGAGATTGTAAACGATGTCATTTTTGATTAAGATCATATTAAAACTGCTACAGAACACACTTTACAATGGTTATGTGCTGCAATCTGTTAATAACGAATTGAAACAATACCAAAGTACTGATTGAACACTATTATTTGGTTGAAATGTTCATTTTGGGGAAATTCAGACCCTTTTTTGAACCGTCCCTAAAAAGGGACGCTAGGCATTAATGGGTTAACATACAGTGCGACGCCAAACCTTAGACACAATGCAAATATTTGATAAAAAGACAATATAATCCTAAATACGTGTCTAGATGTTTAAAAAATACAACCGAAACGAAAATCATAAATTACAAAAGACCTTTTTTTACTATCGCAAAAGCTTAGACACAAGACAGATTTTATGCAAATATCGCTTGAAACGTGATTGGTGGAGGAAAGGTAGGACTTTTTCTTCGACTTTAAAC
Organism: Uloborus plumipes; assembly: GCA_038373865.1. Taxonomy (NCBI): domain Eukaryota; kingdom Metazoa; phylum Arthropoda; class Arachnida; order Araneae; family Uloboridae; genus Uloborus; species Uloborus plumipes. Next base: position 42,558 of record JAXGGA010011393.1, read on the forward strand.
TGCAGAGATTGCTCAATGAATAATCAAAATCCCAAAATCTCCGTAATTCTCGTCTAAAGAAGATGAGAAATTTTA